>BLKR01007327.1:0-39446 GCA_011170035.1 Teleogryllus occipitalis | reverse complement strand
TGTGTGTGTGAGGGTAGAGGCTAAGAAAAGGAAGAGGTAGGAAGGATCGCGTGCGGTCCGTGGCCTGTTTGTTAGGGTACTGCTTCGGCATTCGCCTGGTGTTGATCGGAGAAACCACAGAAAACTACCGATCCCGACTGTGGCAGGATTTTCGACACTAGCTAGATCGAGGTCGAATTCAGAGAGATGAGAATTCGAGGCGGCCGGTTATTCTGATAGTTTTCCGTGGTTTCTCCGATCAACATCAGGAGAATGCCGGAGCAGTACTCTAACAAACGGGCCACGGACCGCCCGCGATTTTCCTACCTCTTCCTTGTCCTACCCTCACCCCTTACACACATTTACACTAACACGCACTACACTACCACTCATGCCGGGAGACCGGATGGGGGCTTAAAGCTTGTCCCGGCTGGGGCGGTGCCCCGCTGGTGAGAAATACCTGATTGGGGAAAATCCAAGAAGCCGACGGTAAGACGGCGGTGGATCTCATTTTCCCACGGGGATCATCGCCACTTCCAGAGATGAAACAAGCACTACTCTTACGGGACTAATCTTCGCAGTTGTCGCTCTCCATATCACTAATCAATCAATCGACGGTGATGCCCCGTCCGTGGCATCTGTCATAAGCATAAAATGTCTTTGAGCCCAACCAATGCAAGATTTCCGAAGCATTTTATAGCGAATTCGGATATGACTTATATTGATTCACTTCCCCCACGTAACTACTACTTACGCATTTCCACTTCATTAAACACGCGTTTCTACATGTGTTCCATTCATCCATATGCATTCGCCGTTGGCGCCGTATGCGTGTTTGCTTCGCGACTCTCGCGTCTTCTATTCCAGGTGTCGAGATCCCGTTTGTGGAATTCGCGACCTCTGTTTCTGCATACTCTTACATACCATGAACTATTCCCCAAGTTACACATTTTCAAAAGTATTCAAAAATATCAAGTTCGCAGATGAGGAATTTTGTCACAACAAAATTTACACTTTAATATTGCCATCTGTAGGGGGAAAAGCTGGATTTATCCAATTTCTACTCGTACATGGTGTTGTTACTTTCTCGTATAAGTCTATTTCGTTTGCGTTTAAAGTGATGTTTATTACGTGATAGACATTTGTATTCATTGAATCTTACGGATCCGCGTTTTGTCATGCGATTGTAATCACAAACGATAATAATTAACTTAAGGAAGATGTACCTAATCTTGTCATTGTCATTAACAAGAGATTTTTTCTTGACACCAGCCCTAGAGAATAAAGTTTTGACACTGCTTCCCTCTTCCATTAGGGTTTAAGAAACCGGCGCTTCAATGAATGTGATGAAAGTGTCATTTCAATTAAGACCCTATCACTTAGAAGTTGCCACCACGAATATCGTAATTAGCGCCGTTGAATATACGAAAACTAATTACAGACCTCGGTAAAACTGAAATGCACCGTTGTAAATATTTCGGTTTGGGAGGATTACAGTAGCAATATTTAACTACGTAACAAAATTTTCTTACTTTATACCGGATTCCAAGTAACGGCTGTAGGATTCCTTACGCAACAGAAACTACAAAGTACAACTGTCAGACTTGAATAGAGATATCAGCAGCCACGTTCCGCGCACCATGAAACTGAAGCCTCAACCGCGTAACAGTCAACAGTACTTCCCGTCTCCAGCTCTCCTTGCTTTCAGGATCACCGCTACCTCTGCCTCCACCAAAAGTTCCTCCATCCCTAGTTGTTCCGGTCAGCGGTTCGTCACGTACGTCATCGACCACACATTCAAGCTCGTTTACATGGTTCTGTGACTATCGCCACTTCTACTTGATCCGAAAGCACTGCTTTTGGACACAGTGCGGTAGGTCTATCTCAGGATTTGTGGACGTCACAAGATTTGTGGTTTAAGTAAATTTAATGACAAGTATGTTGAAATGGTCAAGTGTCTGCACCTTAGAATTGAATGCACGGAATGTTGTTGTAAAATTCGCATCTTTGTTCATTTTGAAGAAAGTGATTTAGAGATTTCGTTCGATTTGTGAGGCATCATTACGGCCATTTGGTGAAACGCCTGACAATTCTGTCATTGCGCGTCATGATATTGAAGGTATACAGGATCATTTAGCATCAATGGTTGGGGATGTAATCCACTTCTGACTTAAAACCTCGATGTTGAAAAAAAATAAGCAGGTAGAAAATAATTTAGCGCTTCGTTTGTTTGAATTGAGATCAATTGCCATCGCCAACGTCACAAGTTAATAATTTTCCTTCGTATCACCACCTTCACGAACCCTTTGCTCCAATTCGCACATCATTTTTTCGGGACAACTCGTACAACAAAGATTGAAGATGAAATGTTGGATAACTTTCACATAATAACGCTGCACGAAACTACAAAATTTCCTTACTTTTCTCTCTAGGAATGAATATCGAAAAACGAATATTATTTATTTACGTTTAATGACCTGCTTGTCTGCAACGAATTCGAATTAAGTGATTGATATTTCCAGACACGTACATTTCTAGTATGTCATTAGTCCCGTTAGTGTAGTGAATGTTTTATACAGGGAGGTGGCGGTTTTCCTCCCCCATTGTGTAGTACCGGCGCCAACATACACGATAGACTCGCGGTAGGCTGGATTCCATAAAATTTCTCCCTCAAGGTGTCGAGACATCGCTCCAGCCGGGACAAACTCTAAGCTCCCGATTGGTCTCCAGATATATGCGGTAGAGTAGTGCATGTGAGTGTGAGTGTAAGTGTGAGTGTAAGGGGAGATGATAGGTCAAGGAAATCATCGCGCGTGGTCCTTTGACAGTTTGTTAGTGTATTGTTCCAGCATTCACCTGAAATTGATCTCAGGAACCACGGAAAACTACCAATGGGAGCAGCCGGGCACTAAAATTCTCCTCCAGACAGTGACTGAATTCGATTTAGCTGACAAGCTAGTGTCGAAAATCTTGCCACTGTCGGAACTCGAATTCCAGGACCTCCCGGCCCGAGTCGATGCAGCGGTAAATCAGTTAACTTGAAAAAATATGCGCAATAAATGTCTTGGTCACAACTAACGAAAGGGCATTTTGGGTCAGTGAAGTTTGGGTGTCTAGAATTGCATATATTAGTGGTCCTTTTGCGGCATTTCTTTGAAATCTTATTAGTTCCTTTCTTAATCTAAAAGTAAATGATTAATGTAAAATTACAAAACATAATGCGTTGTGTACATACCTACAGTGTAATAGAATCTTTGGAAGAAATGTGATGTTTAAAAATGGTGCATGTGTGTGGTTTACTAGAAAATATAATTGAATTAGAATGAGGTGAAAGGGAACGAGTCATAAATGCATTTTTTTTCTTTAGTAGGAAAGTTGCTCTTTAAGGCAAGGCAAATTATACTGTGAAGAAGGTAATCACGTTATAACAATGTTTAGACTCTCTTTAGTGAATTTACACACAAAAATTGGACAGGATAATATAACAAGTATTATTTAATGTTTCCTTCGTCCTGAAAAGTGGAAAAGATGACTTGTTCCCTTTCTCCTCAGCTCTATTCAGTTATAATGTATTATAGTGTACTTTCTATTATAATGTGATACAATGCTTGAACATAAAACTTGTTTTGCTTTTATCGTGTTGGCTCTAAAACTAAATAAATCATATTTACAATGTCCACTTACATTGTCAGTTAATCTTTCTAATTCAAGACTCCCAAGCAACAAAACCACAGCTCTGTTACCTTTTTATTTTAGAGATTTCAACCTCGAAGCCCACCCCTACCCGAGCGCTCGGTTTGAACTCGCTTGGTCTCTTGTGTGTGCTTGTTTCGCCTCGGGTGCCCCTCGTCCGTGCGGCGGCCCCGGGCTGGCTGTTTCCCCGGCCGCTCCCGCGCTTCGCTCGCCCTGTGCCCACGGCCCACGCGCACGCCTTGTGCAAACACGGGACGCAGCCGTGTCAGGACCCCGTGATACTCGTGCGAGCTCCAGGTTGCTGCTCCTGCGGCTGCGGTGAAGGGGGCGGGGCCGCTCGGGTCTGTGTTTGCGCTGCGCCCCCGGCGCGGTGGGATGGGGGGCGTGGACGCGAGCTGTGGTGGGTGGGAGGGGCGGGCCAGCGGAGGAGCCATCGACGAACACGAGAGGGACGGGAGTGGCGAGGGCTAGGGAGCAGTGTCAGACTGAGTCAGTAGGGGACGCGGGGTCTGTAGGGCTTGGAGAGCAGAAACGGGGAAAGGAGCGGGGCCTGGAGCGGGGTCTGGAGCGGGATGTGTTGAGGGATATGGAGGGGGTTGTTACGAGTGGAGCGCGGTCTGAATCGGGTCTTGGATCGGGTCTTGGATCGGGGTTTGGATCGGGGATTGGATCGGGGATTGGATCGGTGTCTGGAACGGTGTCTGGAACGGTGTCTGGAACGGTGTCTGGAACGGTGTCTGGAACGGTGTCTGGAACGGTGTCTGGAACGGTGTCTGGAACGGTGTCTGGAACGGTGTCTGGAACGGTGTCTGGAACGGTGTCTGGAACGGTGTCTGGAACGGTGTCTGGAACGGTGTCTGGAACGGTGTCTGGAACGGTGTCTGCAACGGTGTCTGCAACGGTGTCTGCAACGGAGTCTGGAACGGTGTCTGGATCGTTATAACAAGTGGAATGGAGAGCGGTAACGCGGTTGGGACGGCAGCATCAACCACGCGAACGTGAGGGGTGGCGTTAGCGTTCTGGCGACGCGGAGGAAAGCGAAAGGGATAGCTGCGGGGGCGTGGCGGGAGGCCCCGCCGCGCAGCGCCACATGACATGTTGCTTCACGCCTCTGTGCCGCGCCGCCCGCGGAGCAGTGGTAGGCATTGACCTGCTACTCTTAATTGCTTGGGGTCAGAGGTCGCGAGCTACAGCGCGTGGCGGGGTCGCATCCCCAGAGCGTCCGCAGATGAGAAATGGAACGGTCGGGTTACTCAGGCATAAGATACGGCCTGCCGATAATGAGAGATCCTTCTCCGGCGGTCGCCTGCCGCAGTGCGTAATTGATATTCTTGGATGCTGATGAAGAAAGATACGATTTGCATGAGGTGGAAAGAAAATGTGTGTCGGGTTTCCATTTGGAGGAAATGTTAGTTTAGTGGAATGTTAATTAAGAAGTGCAATATGTCTTGCCAAGCAAAACTCATACATAGTAATATATCTTGTTTCATATCCTCCACTCGCCAGATTTAGTTAATTCGTTTGTCTGCCTCCTAAGATCCTGTTGTTGCGGTGACCACTCATTTGAGTTTTTCCATCGCAAATAAATTGAAAATGCGGCACATACCGAGTAAGTTGGCGGCCCATGCACTTTCATTGTTTAATTAAAATAATCATAATTGTCTAGGAGTTAATCCTGTTCTAACTTTTTCATGTTTTACCTGGTCTAGCTCCGTTTATTGCAACTGTTTCGTAATGCAATGCTGTATAGATATTTTTCTGCATCTAACCTCCATTTAAATAATAATGTAATTAACGTGTAAAATATTTTTGAAAACATTTCCATGAAATTCAGTGGATTATTGCGGAAGCGGATTACCAGCTCTCATTTTTCTGTTTTATTTACCCGTGTATTCGATGTTGCTCGTCACGGGGGAATAATACATGCTAGTTCCTCTCTATAGACCTCGGGTCAACCAATCGAGACAAAAGAGGTGTCAGACTTCGGTCTCATCGTGGGGAACTAATACTTTTTTTGTAGGTCTAACAAGAAGATTCCAAGACATGTATCCAAAACACGTACTTTAAAAAAAATGCATTTTGTGTGATTGAGCTATTCAATTCTTCTTGACAAAAAGTCGATTGATATAATTGATAATCGGTTCCAACTAGGATATACTGGAAGATATGGTGAAAAACACTTAGTTTTTGATGCTTTCAAAACACCTACGAGAACACTAGTGAAATTACTGTACTTTCTGCGATATTTACATGACTACGTACACATGCCGCGCGCGCGCGCGCGCGCGTGTGTGTGTGTGTGTGTGTGTGTGTGTGTGTGTGTGTGTGTGTGTGTTGTGGGGGGGAGGTTAAGTTCCGAAGACGCATTTTGGGAGAGTATTAAAACCACCTACGGAGGTGAAGACATTCGATTGTACTCAAGACGAATTGGTTGGATTTATTTTAATTTGGCGGACGGAAAGTCGGAAAGAGCGGGCCTCATGGCCCGAGTCTCCCCACGTAAAATAAGGCATTAACTAATTCTTATTATTATTTACATTTTAAAATTATTAATTTATTATAATTAAAATATGTACAGATGCTGGGATCAAGGAAAATTTAGAAGAATTTTGAGAATATGCGAGAGAGAGAAAGTGGGGGAATGTTACAAGAGTTCATGTGGCATTTGGGTATTAAAAATCAAGCGAGGTATTTAGGTAATGTTATGAAGACAATTATTATAAATGGTCTTCATTTTGATAGTGAATTTGAAGGCGGTGCGGGCTTGGAGTGGATAAATATAGCTAGTAGCTATGCTTCTAGCTATGCCCTAGCTAGAAGCTTAGAGCATATCACGGATTGGTATCGCACTAGGTTCAACCACGAATTTCGTTTCTTCTCCCCACCCAGTGTGCAGGGCCACAGGCGTTCGCCGCCGGCCAAGGCGCAACCCAGCCGCAAGCGATGTGAGCCCCGTGCGTGGAAGCCTCCCACAGGTGCCACGGGCAGCTAAACGCTCGGAAACAGAAGCCTCCGCCACTGTCTTCGAGTGGCCCACCGCCACCGCCACCGCCACCGCCACCGCCGCCTCCACCGCCACCGCCACCTCCACCGCCACCGCCGCCACCGCCGCCTCCACCGCCACCGCCGCCTCCACCGCCACCTCCGCCGCCACCTCCGCCGCCACCTCCGCCGCCACCGCCACCTCCGCCGCCACCGCCGCCTCCACCGCCACCGCCGCCTCCACCGCCACCGCCGCCACCGCCGCCTCCGCCGCCGCCTCCGCCGCCACCTCCGCCGCCACCTCCGCCGCCACCTCCGCCGCCACCTCCGCCGCCACCTCCGCCACCACCACCGCCACCACCGCCACCTGGTGACGCAAGCGCTGCGAAATCGCGCGACCCTTTCGCAACGCCGTGTACTCGTGGAGATGTGCGTCCCTTTAGAGCGCGGCGCAAGTGGGTTTCGGTCGCGGTTTCGCGGGCGCGTTTTGTCTTTACGAGCGGCGCCGCCGTCGCGCGCGTTACAAAAGCGGGTCGCGAGCGCTTCGCGGCGCGGCGGCGCGGCGGCGTGCGCTCCCCGCGGCCGCACGGCGGGACTCCGCGCGTGCCGCACAGTGCGGGAGGAGGGCACGTAGCAAGCGCTCGAGGTGGAAACGTTTCAAATTTGTTTAAAAATAATTAAACGTTTATATACAATCTGTTCGTACATCAGAACAATAAGTAAATTTTTTGACTAAATAATTAACAGGGGTTGAAGAAGACACGCAGTAGTATTTCTCCATTTATTTAGTTGATTTTATATATATATATATATATATATATATATATATATATATATATATATATATATATATATAAGTATTCTTCAAAACCTAGGATCTAAAGGTTTGAATCTTTGAGACACCTCATTTCCAAACTGTTATCTAACATATTTATCGCTAAAGTATTTGGATGACATAATTTTTTTGTGTATTTACAACTCTAATTTTTTTTATTTCTTCGTTAACTGTTGGCATTTACGGCGTGAATTAAATCATTTGAAACATAACAGGGGGCATTGGCAACGTTTCTTAATACTTTGGATTGAAATCTTTGAATGATTTGGATATAGGACTTGCTACTGGTGTCCCAGAGCTGTGTGCAGTAAGTCCAAAATTTCAAATGCAGCGATGTTTCTTCATTATTTTCGCAAATCGTCACTTTCAGTTGGTGTATTATAACACTTTCTCTTTAGGGGCCGTCCATGAATTATGTAACTTTTGGAGTATTTTTGAATATCCCCTCTCCTCACTATAACGTACCCGTAACGCGCGCTTAACCCCTCTAACTAATTACGTAACGTTTGCAACGCCCTCCCCCTTGTAAGTGCTAGAAGTGAAAATAAATTATAGCACAATAAAAACAATTTTTATTTGAGTTGTATATTAAAATGTATACCAATTAAAGTCAGAATTAGTTGGCGAAGCAGACTACACCTAACAAGAAGATCAGGATCATGTTTTGAGTGAAGAAAGAACGCACAGGCGAGAAAATCTCTAAACACAAGCCGTGCACATGCGGTCGTTGATGGCGCGTAGGCGAGAGTCTACTATGCCAATTTAATTGGATTCTAAAATACACTACAGATAAGTTTTGAATATTTCGTCGTAATCTTAGAGATTCAATAAAAACATTGATAAAATATTTGTATTTATTGTAACCATTTCTAATAATTTTATTTATGTTTTAAAACAAATTATTTATTTAATATTTTAATGTAAGACTCAAAAGGAATTATTACAACAAAGGTTGAAAAGTAAAAAAAAATATCAGTGCTACTTAACACTAAACGATTAACGCCCAACGTAACGCAGAGTAACCCTGACTACAACACCCTCCCCCCTCTTTAGCGTTACTTAATTTATGGACGACCCCTTACCACGTAAGTACGTAATCTGCGAGGAAGTATAACGTACTGGTATTAACTTGTATTCACCTTTCATGTATGTATTAAGTGAGGTAGGCCTACCTTTAAACGCAGGAGATTTGATGAACGCATGAGACGTATCACAAACGCCTAATTCTCAACGAAAGAAAATGTGTCATCAAGTATTGTCTAGGCAATTACGTGCTAAATTCATTTTTTTCTTTTTTCTTTTTCTTTTTTTTCTTTCTTTCTGTTTTCAAAATTTAAGTAGTATATGACTTAGTGTAGGGATCACAGAATTTTGAAAATGTGCACACAATTCACTTTTCCCCATAGCACGTCATACGCAGTTTTAATTGTTTTTCGACGTAAAATAAAAAAAAAAAATCTGTTACTCACGTTCGGATTTCGTAAGAAAACTGAATCTCTAACATACACTAGGCAAGTATAACTATAGTGAATACGAATATATGACAAAAGAAATAATACAAGAAGTAATTGTGAAATTTGTTGACGGTATCTAATTAACGAAATGATCAGTATTTGTAACAAGTCATACCTATACTCTATGTGAGGTCAGCGCAACGCCTGCTCCCGCGGGCATGACGAATCTTTCATGAACAAAATTTTTGCGAACCGAAAAATATGGTTAGGCCATAACATTTTGGTCTGAAGGCCCATATAAAGAGAGAGAAAACATGACCTTTCTGCCAAGGACGCGACGTCGTTGGGACAACAAAGACATACATACGACCATGCGTTTATACTACACAGAGACAATTTAGATGGCGCAAGGTATAATTTATTTATAGTGTCCGCACTCTGTGACCGTCACCGCCTCCTTCACCACCGCATTTTTACTTTCTCAATTCGGAGTAGGGAGAAAGTTATGTAATGCTGCGCGAAAAACGGCAGAAAACCCTTATTGCACGGCCCTGGTAACGAATAATTATATAAATCCAGTTGCTAAATTTAGAAAAAAATTCTCGAACACCAAGAAGACAGAATCCATGTTTTATGGTTCCTTGATACGAAAAATCGAATGACGGTGAAACACCTGTCTGTCCGTCTGCCTACCTGTCCGCCTGTCCCTCCGTCTGTGAATAACTGTAGCAGCTAATCAGTTCAGCAGATTTTCTCCAAAACTGATATTCCCCAATCGATCTGACTGTTATTGAGGCCCCTTGAATTTGAAACCGATGTTTTAATTTTGTGAGATACGTTACGCGAAGCCCCTGAGATATTTTCAAAATTAAAAAAAAAACAAAAATCTCCATCGTTTTTAATTAAAGGACTAAGCACAAATCTTATGGAAATGAGGTTTCGGCCAAATTGTCTGAAAATTTAATATGTTGTTCTTTAGATCATACAGATCAAAAGTCGTTATGACTGTTAAGAAAAAAAAGTTCTGATCTAATGTACTACATTTCAAAACGGAGACCATGTCGATTTGTCGGATGATAGAAAGGCACATATGTGCTCTCAAAGCATATTCAAATGAACCTATCTCACTTGTTTGGACTTGTGAATTATGACATTTCATTTTCCGTGTGTTACTGTGCTTCATTACCGGGAGCCCCTTCGCCTTCCACGTTGATCACTAGATCCTGGAAGTTTGGCAAAATGCCTTTTCATAATTGTTACGATTGTATGGCGTTTAAAATTGGGAATTATTTAATTGTACTTTAGGAGTTGGTTTAGTCGATTTTTTATTTTGCCTTTTTTCACCTATTTTAGCTCTTGATGCCTATTTTTGGCATTTTGCCTTTTTTGTGCGTTTTTCTTATTTGAGGCCTTTTCTGCCTTTTTCGCTATTATTTACTCTTTTTTCAATTCCTGACCCCAATCTCTATCTCTCAGCTCCTATTATTATCTCTTCCCTTCTGGCAATTACTCAAGTGCGAAGAACGAAATTAAAAATTTCGTTTTCACCATTTCAAGATTCGAAAGGGAGTCCACAGTAGAATTTCGTAGAGACAGGGTCGCAAGTAAAATAAAGTCGTAGTCGTCAACCGGATGGTTAAGTGCGATCAAGATTACAAGGAAAAGGTAGTTTCCTTCAACGTTAGTGCTAATGAAAATTTTGGAGCTGAAATAAAGATGTGAATCATTTAATTATTAATTTTTTACACTAATTACTTTTAAATTGTGATTTTTTAAATGTGTCCGGTGTTTTGTCCCCTACTTTAGTCAGAATAAATGCCTTTTTGCCTGCCTATTTTAGGTTAAATAAGTGCCTGAACTTCCGCTATCTGTTGATAATTGTAGGTCTCCTTGTCTTACACTGTAGGATGAATCATTACCGTAATTCCCCTTGCCTCTCACTATCGGGGTGCTTGTTTATCGTGAGTCCCTTTCTCACGTTCGTCGAAATTGTTTATTGTTCATAATTTCTCGGAAAATGAAATGTCATAATACACAAGTCTAAACAAGTGAGGTGGTTTCTTTTGAATACGCTTTGAGAACACATATGTGCCTTTCTATCATCCGACAAATCGACATGTTCTCCGTTTTAAAAAGTACATTAGATCAAAAAGAACAGTTTTTTTTGCTTAACGGCCATAACGACTTTTGATCAGTATGATTCAAGGAACAACACATTAAATTTTCAGACAATTTGACCTAAACCTCATTTCCATAAGATTTGTGTGGCCTTTTTTTGTTTTTAGATAGTGTGAAGGAGGTTTAAGAGAAAGGTTCAGGTCTCATTGTCGTTGAAAACCCTGATTTTTCGAAAGTTGCAACAGTTCAAAATGTTTTCGGCTTCCTACTATTAAAATATTAACGATAGAATTTTTCCCTTAATGAAATCTCTTCCTTAAAGATAGATTTTTTAAATAAATTAATGTACAATTTTAGAGAATTTCAATACTTTTCGCATAATTTTGCGTGAAAATACATGCGAAAAAATACGTTCTGTTTTAGCACTACAAGTTCGTTCGAGTACTATTCAACTGCCCTTAATTCATTTACGTTTGATTGGACAATATCGATTGCCGACTTGCAGTTTGGTCGGGATGCCACCGCACTCAGAGTTGCCTTAATGATAACAATGGAATTCAGGACATCTGAAATATATTTCAGAGAAAATTGTTTATTTTTTACAACTAAATAGTATACCAGGTAAATCAGGTATAACAAGGAAATAGTAGATTAAGATAAATTACATTGCACTCTGAAGAGTAACAAGGTGACCACTCGTTTTCTAGGATGAATTTCCCTGACTTTTCCAAGTTATCCAGGTCTTTTCCTTATTTTTCCATGAAACAAATTGTGAAGTATTTGAGGTTATTTAAGTAAAATGTGAAATAAAGCATGACATTGGTAGATATTAAAATTTGACTGAGTCCTTTTCCTCTTTGGATTCCATATTCTCGTGCACTAACACTTTGTGAGAGTGACAAATGCACTTCGATTCAAAAGATCTTTATCTATTTTTCAGCTCTCAGATTGCTCTACCAAAAGACAAAAATAACAAACTTTGTTTAAAAAAAGAATTAGACGCTTGCGTTCTCCTTGAGTTTGGAGATGTAGTTCATAAGTAGTCCCAATACCCAGTTTTTTTAAGGACTGCATGGAGTTGTAAGAAGAATAAAGAATCAGGGATATTTGGTAGAAACGAAGAAAAATCAGGCGGGACTGCGGGACACATGTCGATATTCAGGACATATCCCCCTTTTTCAGGACGTATGGCAACCCGCACCGGGTAAAAGCCCTTCAGTCTTCCGGTGATGTCTCTAATGTCAATGCAGCGCATCTGACCGGAAGGTTTTAGGTTCGAGTCCTGACGGCGGCAGGATTTTCGACACTAGCTTTTCAGCTAGGTCTGTCATCTGTCGCTGTCTGGAGGAGCATTCTGCGGTCGGCTGCTCTGATCGGTAGTTTTCCGTGGTTTCTCCAATCAACACCAGGCGAATGCCGGAGCAGTACCCTAACAAACGGGCCACGGACGCGCGCGATCTTTCCTTCCTCTTCCTTGTCCTATCATCTCCCCTTACACACACATACTTACACTAACATGCACTGCACTACTACATATTCCGGGAGACCGGTCGGGAGCTTAGAGCTTGTCCCGGCTGGGGCGGTGCTCCGCTGGTGGGATAGTCCTGGTTAGGGGGAAACCTCACTAGCGGACTGTAGGTCGGCGCCGGGTGTCGCCATCCAGTGGGGGAAGATCACCGCCATCTCCCGAGAAAATATATGCACTTTACTAACGGGACTGATGACCAAAGCAATTAACGCGCCCGGAAACACGAAAAAATCAATCAATCAATCAATCCGGTGATGTGAGGTTTTCTGTGCTCTACGACTCTGCGTACGGCTAGGACGGCGTGAGTGTAAATGGTGAGGAGATACCTTCAAAGATGACCATGAGCCGCCCTCATTTTTCTCCGGTACTGTTATTGCACAATGCAATGTGAGAAATTCACGAAGGGTGCTCTTTGACCCATTTTGGCCACTGTATGCCGCTGCCTGCGCCGCGGCATGTGGCTGTCAAGTGCGCTTTGAGCGACGGCCTCTTGTGCCAGACAAAATACTTGCGTTGTTTTACAACCGCGATCTTAAGTGCTGTCGGAGTGACGATTTATGGATTCGTCCTCCAGGCGACGAGACTTTTGTCTTATGCTTTTCTTTGGCTTTGCCTCGGATGACTAGTTTGTGCCACTACGAACAGCATGACGCCGTTTCTGACGCTGTCGGCTTCGGCCATAACTCGTACGATGTTATTCAATGGACGCAACAATTGCATTATAACGACAAATGCAATAATGTTTTCGCGATTTGATGTGTATTGACTCTTTGTTTCTATACAAGTACATTCTTCTCCAGAAGATTGGGCAAAACATCACCCTTTTTTTTTCTTGTAAAGGACACATTCTTCTTCTCCCAAATGTGGTTGAAGCATCTTAGCAGTGGTTAAGGCATCGCTGCAGGCGAACATTTGTTTTAGAACAATAGGGCTTGTGTAGCACTTGCAATGAGAAGATCGTTCTTCACGCGTCTTGGTTTTCGCAACGTATTCCAACTGCTTCCTTCGGGTCAGGCTTTAATGACTCGTTTGGACATGTTTGCGACATTCAGTGTTTTGTTCTGCGATATGATGTTGAACTGAGGTGAAAGATAACAACTCGTGTGCTTTTGTCGTTCCGCCTGAGCTCCTTTGGTAAAGGTGAAGGAGGTTTAAATAATGGGAAGGCACTGAATTCTTTCGCAGCTCTTACAGAAGAGGTATAGAGAAACTTCGCTTATCTGACATTACACACATCGCTTCTACTTGTATGATCCGTAACGTCTTTTAAATCCAAATTGCAACGAAATCTATTTCTTCCACGAACGTTTAAATATTAGAGATTTTTAGATACGATTACGCATAGTGAACTTTGTATTTTCTGATGACATCTAAACAACCTTACGTTCATAACGTGATTTATAACAAAATTTGAAGACGATCATAGAGGAACATTTGTTTATATTTCGTGTCGTGAGGGAAATTATTGTTTCTTGAACAGTTTCGATTGTTTATGTCTCGATCATCGGTTTCACCATAGAAATATCAACAACAATAGTTTCACGTAAAATATTTCGAACTGGACGTTGCTTTTAGTTCGCGGAACTACTAGTAAGTAGGTGAATATCTAAGTAAATGTCGTAAATAGTTTACACCAGCCTTTCATTAATTTCTTACATTCTAGAACTTTTAAGTGATTCAAAATGCAGAAACACTTTTCTGTAAATATTAAGAAGATAAGATTTGAAAAAATGAATAAACTTGTGTTTAATTCTTTATCAATTATTGATTTTGAGGTACGTGATATCCAATGATTTACTTTTTAATTTTTTAATTTTTTTTAAGCATTATATTAACTTAGGAGTGAGGGGAAGAAGAAGTTAGTTTGATTTACTTATTCGTCAAAGTACATTGTTGCAGATGCACCGTTTTGAATTTAAAAAAAAAATCATTAAAATCATCAATCATTTTCAAAATATTTGAAACATTTCATTGAAAAATTTTAATTCATGAAAATTCAGCATCAAATTAAATTAAAATTATAAGCACTTATTGTATTTGCCTCCTTACGAATTGCTTGGTATTCAATCCAAGCACTACAATAATGATAATTACGCTGCACTTAGTTATTGAAAAAAATCGAAAAAAAACTGTCCTATGAAGTATATGAACAAGAACATTTATTAAGCGGTTTTGTCCACTTTATTCGTAGAGATTTCTTCAAATAATCTTATGATATATATTTCATCAAATGATGGCCGTGTCAGAGTAGTGAATTTCATTGCTGGGAGTGTTGTTTTTGCTATATGGAAACATTGATAATTGAGTATTCTTACCTTCACATATCCCATTGACCATTTGCATAAATACTCGTAGCTTCTTTAGAGAGATAATTATATAATCTTATAAAAGTTATTTGACATTGCAAAAGAACTTCCTTATAAACTTTTATGATTCGACATATTGCCAAGAGTGTTCATTATTTTCAAAATTGATTGAGTACGGTACTTTATCCTCTTAAAAAATCATTAATATTCGAAAAAAGTTGTCCCGCTTAAAGGAATTGACGTAAGAGAATATGAACTCTGGGATGAAGACTGTGGGATCGACTGTGATGATAGAGTTGATAGAATAGAAACGGTGGTTAAGCGAGAGTGTCTTATTGGGAATTGTGAAGTAAATGAAAGTCTTCAACGATGTCGAGAACAGGGGGAAACAGCAGGGCATATAAAACAAAATGTTTAAACATGTATGTATATATTTGGCGATTTGGGTCTATAGTCCGACTTCACCGGCCAGATACCGGTGTCTCCCATGCCTGGGCCTAGTTAAATTCCCATGCTTGGGGGTAAGAGCGACATGAGGCGAACATGACGTATTTTCTTCACCGTAACTAGCAAGATCCGCCTGCTTGAGCTTTTCTTCGTCACAGCTACAGAAACTGCGACGATTTTAAAGGAAAGTTACAACTCTATTTGTAACAACTCTATAACTGTAGGCTTGCACTTTTCTTCGTCACAAGCTACAGAAACTGGGACGATTTCAAAGGAAAGTAACAACTCTATTTTTGCCTTGATTGGGAATCGAACCTGGGACAAAAGTACGGGAAGGTAGTACGCTTCCCATGAGCCATCTCAGAGGTATTGTTTAAAGATACGGTCTGTAATTGTAAGGAGAGTAAGGCAGATGACGTGGTATCGGTTCTTCATTTTTCTTAAGCACTAGTATATTCCTCACTTGGCGGTCATTCTCAGAACTGTAGGCATTTCTGAGGAAAAACACGTTTAGTTAAATTTCAATTTGGTTCTCACCAAATATGATGGCATACCATTCTTGAAAACTGTCACGCGATTGAAAGTTTAGAGTAATTAAATATATTTAGAGTATATATAAATTTTTAGAATATATATTAATATATAATAGTATATATAATTAGAATATATAAATTTAGAGTAAATAAAATATATAAGATTATTTAATAATAATCGACACCACGACAAAGCAGCTATTTCCAATGGAGAGCAATACATCAGCGTTTCACATGGGTTCATGAAAGCCGATGGTGATCCTAATGCGAGAGGTAACACGAAGCGAAAGGTGGCAAAGATCTGGCGGCGGGGAGTGGGGGTGGTGGTGGAGATAGTTGCGGATATTGGTTCCGCGGATTAGGCCGTGGTGTGCGCGTGGGTGAGCTAATCGCCGAGACTCCGCCGCCTCATTAGCATGGCGCTGGCGGCGCTGGCGGCGCTGGTGGCGCGCGGGGCGCCGAGGGTGGCGGGTCACGCGCGGGGAGATCGCGCTTTCTCGGCCCCCTCCTACTGGCGTCTCAGAGATCGACGCCACTGCCATCTTCCGTACCACCTCCTCCGGCTGCCGGCTCCACCACCTTTGCCATTTCCGTCACCTCTGGCACCACCTCTACCTCCAACTCTAACTCGATCACCTCTATCATATTTCTCACCTCCTCTACTTCCACCTCCAACTCAATCACCTCTATCATCATTCCTACCTCCACCACCTCCTCCCGTTCCTGAACCTCCAACTCAATCACCACTATCTTTCCCACCTCCAGCACCTCGTCTTCCTCCACCTCCAACTTAATCACCTCTATTATCTTTCCCACCTTCACCACCTCGTCTTCTCCACCTCCAACTCAATCATCTCTATCATCATTCCCACCTCCACCCCCTAGTGTTCCTCCACCTCCAACTCAATCACCTCTATCATCTTTCCCACCTCCACCACCTAGTCTTCCTCCACCTCCAACTCAATCACCTCAATCATCTTTCCCACCTTCACCACCTAGTCTTCCTCCAACTCAATCACCTCTATCATCTTTCCCACCTCCACCACCTCGTCCTCTCCACCTCCAACTCAATCACCTCTATCACCTTTCCCACCTTCACCACCTGCACCTCTAACATTTACATTACCTCTTCCATCTGCACCATTTCCGTAACTTGCACCATCACCACTTTCACTCTTACCACTACGAACACCCCCAACAATACCTTGATCATCTGCACCTTCACCACTTCTTCCACCACCTTCACCACCTACATCGTTTGCACAATCTGCACCACCACCACCACCTTCAGCTCTTTCACCACCTCCATTATTCACCATCTGCACCACCATCTCTACACCCTCCTTCTTCTCCTCGACCACTCCTCACCACCCCATCACCTCTACTATTTCCATCTCTTCCTTTGCCTCCATCTCTCCCATCGCTTCCGCCTCTGCATTCTTCCCTTCGCCAGGCGCTCCCCCATCGCCTCCCCCTCCGCCATGTGTTCCTCCGTGAGCCCACATCACTGCGCGCAGAGGGCCCCATCGCGTCCGCAAAGCTCTAGGATTGCCAACAATATTCATGTAAAAGGGAGGACTCCCGATAAGAAAAGAAAAGAAAAGAAAAAAAGAATAAAACGCACAAAAAACTTCCAACAACCACAACACGCATCAACACATTTATTTTCAAAAACATTTAATGTTGACTAACATCATCTCTATTTCTTACTTCTCTCCATTTGCTATACATTTGAAAAGATTTGTTCACAAAATGCAAATTGAAATGGCCTGAGCGTCTCTTTTTTATTTTAGTCGCTAGACAGAGACACTATCATACATACGTCTATCATGTGCCTGTGTCAGCTTTCAGAGGAAGGATACTCATGTTTAATATTCTAAATCAAACAATAAAAGAATACAACGTGGCAGATATTAGACACGTGAAAAAATAAATGACATGTTAAAAAATTACGAAAAGTTGGACATTTAAAATACAAAGAAGGACGAGAGGACACTTGAAGTCAATGAAGGACGGTTCTCCCAAACGAAGGACGGTTCTCCCAAACGAAGGACGGTTCTCCCAAACGAAGGACGGTTCTCCCAAACGAAGGACGGTTCTCCCAAACGAAGGACGGTTCTCCCAAACGAAGGACGGTTCTCCCAAACGAAGGACGGTTCTCCCAAACGAAGGAAGGTCCTCCTAAATGAAGGACGGCCCTCCCAAATGTTGCACGGTTGGCATCCCTACAAGGCCCCATGCTTCCTTCCGTTCGAATGCCAAAGACTGGAGAGGCTGCAAACGAGCCGCGACGCGGCGCCTGCCAGCTGTTTCGCCGCGCGGCGCCTCTTCTCGTATTGCGCAGAAATCGTGATGGAGGGGGGGAGCCGCGCCCCGCGTGCGTTTTGTTTTATGCGCCGAAGGGGAATGGAAAACCATAAAGTCTTGTGTCCTCCATGAGTTGTGGCATTCGGCGATATTAAATTTTGAGAAGGAAAGAAAGCAGAGAGAGACAGATGGCCCAAACCGTCGCGAAACTAGAAATAAAATGAAAGCCTCGTTAATCAGCTTACCAAAAGGAAATGTCCTCTTTATTTTAAAATGTTCTTCTGCGAAGCTGCAATCTGACTTTCCTATTCAAATTCTCTTTGCCAAATTTAAATATACTCCTACACGGTTCATTGTTCTCAGTTTTTAGCAAATATAAATCAAAGTGACGGAACAAAAGAAATATAAATCGCATTTCCTGAAATTTGTAGTCAAACTAACATCATGTATAGGTGCATCTAAGATATTAGCACAATGTTGTGAAAACACAAAGGAAAGAAGGAATGTTTGTGACAGTGGTGACATTTATGCCTTGGAACAGGATTTAGGAACGAAAAGACGATATATTTCCTCCAGATAAGAGTGCATTCGTTTTCTGGTAATTAAATTTCTCTTTTCGTTGGAAGACTTCTCTTAATATAAGTAGACAACAACAACTCAATATTTCTGGTTGGAAACCACTTTCGAGATGTTATTAGTAAACGTTTTTCAGCTATTTCTTATTAATATTTGAAATAAAAATATTTATCGTGTGTAATTCTTACAAGTGAGTTGCTTTCGTGAAATTTTGCGCAAAAAATAGGCAATTTATAAAGCTTTTTAACAATTTTTTCTCAAAAACCTCTCCAAATTATTATAAATTTTTTAAAATTTCTCTTCAAATGTCATGACTAGGAGGCGGATTTTGTCGACCTAAAATCTCGCTAGCAATTATCAATAAAATGCTCATAAAATGTTTTAAAATGCCCTAAAACAAGAGAAAAGTGACGTAAAAAATGGGAACAAATGAATATGAACATGATAAATAAGTCAAGCTTTTGGATATGTTACTGATGTAATCGAGGTTTCTTCCATTCGTTCAAGTAAACTCAGCTTCAGCTTAAGTGAACTGTCTTTAGTTGCCCCGAAATCGGCCGAACCGACAGTGGCGCTGATAGGCTTACAGGAACCTTACATTACATACAGTGGGTGTCATTACAATTTTAGGAGCGAAGAAATCGAAGAGACTACTCAGGAATCCTGTGGAGAACATTTGTTGCATCTCGTAAATATTATTTCAATCATGTATCATTAAAATTATATTAAAATCGAGAAGACTAAAAAATGCAAAAAAAGACTTTTAAAAATGGGTAATTTCCTTCTGTCATAACTTAAAATGAATTGCTATACTAAACGGTTTTGTTCTCATGTGAAAGAAAAAAACTGGCATTTCATTAAAATCTGCCCCTAGTAATAACTCTCCGTTTTTTCGAAAATATCAAAAAGTTAACTTTTCAAAACTACAAAATTGGAGATGAGGATTTTTGCCTTAGAAAAGTCTATTGTAAAAAATGAGCGCTTCAAAAAAGATCTTGTATCATTAAAAAAAAGAGTAGATTTCGCGTAATTTGTGTCTGAACTGTATACAATTTATAAATAAAATATTTTCTTAAAAACAGGTGCAAAATTTTTTCAAACATTTTCCACGCATAGATGAAAAGACGCTTAAAAGAATGGTGCGGGTCTCATTTTCGTTAATCTCTAAGAATTTTCGAAAATTACAAATTTAGAAATTGTGAGAAAGTGTGTGCTGTTCTAGCCCCACTAGTTTATTATTAGCTTTCAACAAACATTTCAAATTATGTCCTTAGAGAAGCCTATTTCCCCAAGTAGCAGAAGCGTGACCGTTTTGCGACATTTTAACATTTGCTTCTTGAAAAACAGCTATATTTTACAACGGTGTCACATTTCGCAATAACGTTTCAAGAAGACTTTTATTCCACTAAATATGCGTAAACTTTGTACGACACTTTTAAAAGGTTTCTTCGCATTCGCCTTTGAGCAAGGAAGATTAACTATACGGTTTGACGGCGCCAGTGACCTCACTGCTGGCGAGGTAAGAAAACTGCTCACTCCGCGGAAAAACGTCAAACTCTGAAATACGCTTTACTGTCACGCAGAACCGCGGAGGAATTTGTGATCTGCGATCGGACGATGAAGTAAGAGTGCCCGTCAAGAAATAGAGAAAACTCCAAAGAAGCTGCGATTACCGATTACTTTTATGCACGCATATATATATATATATATATATATATATATATATATATATATATATATATATATTCTACGTAGTACGTAGATCTTGACAAACAGAAATGGCACCATCCTATGAACAGCAATTATGCAGCTGGGAAAGGAATATTAAAACAAGACACATAATTAAATATTTACATCGGTTATAACAAGAGAACATTAGTGTTTTAAAAAGGATATTGTTCTTGGAAATGATATCCCGGGGATTAAAATAATGTGATTTATATTGTGTTATATTAGAATACTTAGCGTAACTATATACTTGAAACGAACCTTTTAATACGAAATAATAATACTTTTGCAGTACTTTTCAAAAGAGCGTTCTCCCTTACCAGAACTTAAATAATATATATTAAAGTCACCTAAATAAATGAGTGAGGGTCGAGAGTTAATTGAATAAAAAGCTTACATGTGAAGACGGCGAGTCGTAAGGCCTCACAATTATTCTGTGGAATAGGTACTACGAGAAATAGGTAGGCATCTGATTTGAATAATCTCAGAAATTCAAATTGCCTGCTGGCGTATGTCTTGACGGATAATTGTGCAAACATCTCAAAGAGTTGACACATGGAATGCATAGCTGTTGATGACATAGGTGAAGAAACGAGCTAACCGATCACGTCGTAAAACGATATACTAATATGAACTTTGAAAAGATGGGACGAAAACGGCCATTTTGTAAATACTAAGCTGAATAAATCTATGACCAAAGCAGCAGCAAAGAGTAGAGAGGCATACTATAACTTGCAAGTCGTGATAATGGCATTTCCTTCTGGGATCCAAAAGAGATATATTGTTTTCTCTAAACCATTTAATAATATACATATTCCAGCTCTATATTTAATCGACGAATAACATCGATTACAGGCCCCGTGGATTCCAGTTCGGAATCCACGGCCTGTCAAAAAATCACATTCCTAGAATTTTCGGAATCCACAGGCAGAATTACATTCTCTTTGCAATTCTGGCTTTTTTAACCTCGGCAGACAAGACATCTCGATCAGGTTTTTCGTCCAGTTTCCCTGATCCATTGAGCAAATGCTGAGATGGCCCCTTGTTTTGCTTCTGGACATAAATGTAACTTCATTTTCTGTGCACGTCTTCTAGAATTCAGTGGAAATACAATTATTCAAATTATCGTTTCCATGTTGTCGCGCAGGAAGTAATAAGAGCCAAAATTTATTGCTTATTTATCTTTGAAAAATTAGATTTTATTATTCATGGGAGTTTTTTTGGGAGTTTTTTTTTTCTCCCTTTCAAAATTCAAAATTTATTGCTTATTTATCCTTGAAAATAGATTTTATTACATGGGAGTTTTTTTGTTTGTTTTTTTCTCCCTTTCAAAAATTCAAAATTTAAGTAGTATATGACTTAGTGTAGGGATCACAGAATTTTGAAAATGTGCACACAATTCACTTTTCCCCATAGCACGCCATACGCAGTTTTTAACTGTTTTTTTGACGTAAAATAAAATAAATAAATAAATAAATTCAAGTGAATGATTTCGCTGTTTCATGTACATAACTTAGACATTGTTGTACTTGTATTTCTAGTTACATTTCGCATTGATCATTTAACAGAAACTGAATCTTCAAGCCAGTGAGAATGACTACGGAATTTTTTACCCCACCTGACATTCAGGAAGTAGCAAATTCGACAACTCTACAATTATTGCCAGAAAAATCAAGGAAGTCTTATGAACAATCATATACTTAACTCGCAAACTACTGGATGATACCGGATATACGGTGCACTTTTAGCATAGGTTTTCTCGATTACAGTGCCTTGACGTGATCCGATTCTCTTCCAATTGGTGTGCAGGAATGTTATCGTTCACCAGACAGGAATCGTTTATATTATTTTGAGGAACATTTTAAAAGAAATTCTCTCAAAAGTGCGTGTGCCCTATAAAATAAATTCCCTTTTTTAAAATATATTCATTCGTGTATTTATGGAGGACGTAAAGAACTTACACACCCCAAATGATTTTGAAAGATTACTATCAAAAAATGCGATGGTGATTATGCGTTGGACAGGCTCAAGGATGTTTTACGTTAACGCGAGGGCCGAAAGCCCGAGCTTGGCTCTCAACTTGTACACGCATAGCAAAGCGTCACAACTCCGCGCGTGTGAAGGAAACTGCATTTCTACCAAAACAAATTTTCTAAAACTAGTGTTTAAATGTTCTGGGTAAATGATGAATCATTGTCTATCGTTCACACAAGAATAAGAAGTAAACGATACGTACATACATATTAAGGAAGCCGTGACAGCGAATGCCGAGGTGCACCGTAAACCCGGGATTAACCCAAAATACCTTCCCAACATCATCGCATACTAGTACAAATGTCAATTTTGATCAAAGTTAATAGCTGCAATTCATAATCACTAAGTTGCGATTCTACCTAAGGAGGCGGTATGTATCGATATCTGAGTCGATGTGCAATAAAGCGCGTTTTTCCATTTTCTCATTCAAACAGTTGTTAACTAAAGGAAATGGCGTAAAGATTTGGTGAAGCGTCAGAGAAAGAAGTGCACGATATTATTCGACAACTTACTCCAGAGGACACCGATAAAAGTAGAAAACAAGGTTGAAAATGTTTGTAAGGACCGAAGCTATAAATTAGGAAAAGATTCACTAATCCAAGAAATTGCCTACTGCACAACTGTTGCATTGCATAATTACCCATATAACTTTAAGTATAAGCTTAAGAATATGAATAAGCACACTCGTGTACTTTCACTTTGACACCTCAATGGAAAGTTATTACAATTGAAATTGAATGGTTGCATTCGTGAGTATATGAGGTCAACGAACCTACGGTAAACTACACGTGGGAGGACGTGCACCGTAAAATAACGAGACCTCAGTGGGCTCACAGAGGTTCGCAGTATCCAAACTAAGATGCACGTTAATTATTTGGCAGTAGAAAGACTATTGCCAATTTGTCACGGAGAAAAAACTGCAGAAATGAAGGGAGATATTCACGAAGATGTAGAACATAGTAACGGTAACTTCAGAACATGCGTATTGATGGACATCATTTCACCAAGGTGAAGTGCGCGCTGGAGCAGAGTGAATATAACGGGACTGTGGAAAGAGGAGTCGTAGCTAGGTCTCATATGAGAAACCGCTGCATAAAGTGTTTCAGTTTCATTACGTGGATATCTTTTATATCTCTTGTCACTACATGCATAAATGTAGTAATGATTAATTATTTGAGTATGGAACTTGTAACAGTAAACAGAACGAAGATGCTGTAAATTGTACACACAAGCCTATTTATGGTTTTATTAATGTACGTATTAATAGAACTTCAAATAATGATTCAGTTAGGAATTGCCATTGAGAGTAATTGAATAGTGTTATTGAATCTGTATTATCTGAAACTTGTAGTTATAAAACAACCAGCACCAGTGAAGTATGGTAGCGCACGATGACAGAATGAACAAATCGTCCTTGAAGTTAATTTCAGAAATGCCCCGAAACATAATATGAAATAAAAGTTTGATACAAATAAAATGGTACATTTTGTTATTATTTTTTAATGTAGTTTAATTGAAGGTTAGTAATTTCAATAGGAATATAGAATCTTTATTTTCATAAACCGTAAGTGTGTTGTTGTACGAAGTGAACAATTTTTTAGATTTTCTTTAAGTTCACTAAAATGTGTTTACTGCTACATGAGGTTTTATTCAATGGTACCAATCCATCTCGCATTTCTGAACACTTTTCTAGATTTAAAAAATGAAAATGTGTTGTATACCATTCATATAAAGGAAACGTTCAATGCGAAATTTGTTAATTATATAATTATTATTTTAATTAAAAAATGATTTGTGCTATATGAAAAATTAAATAAATGTGATTTGTGTGTAAAATGAATTAAAATGTTGAAAGGTGTATTAGTGTTTTCTTTTGTAGTTAAATATGTAATGCAGCAGGAAATATTGCGGATTTAGCGCCAGAAAAACACGGAACATTGCGGAATATAGAGTATGACCAATCTAACCTAAGTGGAATGAGTAAATATTTTTGGACTTTAATTCGACCACGACTGAATTTAAAATTGTAATTTCAAAACAGCTTTAATAAAGCGTTAAAACTTCTCACTTCAGTCACACAGTAAAATAAAAGTATTATCATTGTAAGAAAGTAAATAGGAAATGTTTTTATTTCGTAATTTCTGAGAAACTGGCGCAAACTAACCCACTTGATCGCTTCATTTTAGCGTCTCCTTCTCTCTCACAGTTTCAAAAACATTGTCCAAGCACTCTCCCGAGAGCACTTCTGAATGTCTAACTGAAAGGAACAGAGGGATCCACGGGAAGGTGAATGCAGTAGGAGTGTTTCAAGTGGCGGTAAATGACCCCTGATGTACCCATTGTGAACGTTCATTAATTTTATGACAAAGAAAACGAGCTTGGAGGCGACTAAACGACTCTTCTCCATTCGCCAAGAGCCGGAGGTTGATACTAAGAGGTCAACGGGAAGATGTAGCCCAGACGAAAGCGTCGTACGTTGTCGCGAAGTCAGAGTGTCGATCCTCGTCACCTTCACTTCCGCCGCCTCCGCAATCGCCTCCGCCTCCACATCCGCCACCGCCTTCGCCACCGCCACCGCCTCCACCTCCGCCATCGCCTTCGCCACCGTCACCGCCTCCGCCACCGTCACCGCCTCCGCCACCGTCACCGCCTCCGCCACCGTCACCGCTCTTCCGCCACCGTCACCGCCTTCGCCACCGTCACCGCCTTCGCCACCGTCACCGCCTCCCACCGTCACCTCGCCACCGTCACCGCCTTCCACCGCCACCGTCACCGCCTTCGCCACCACGTCGCCACCGTCACCGCCTCGCCACCGTCACCGCCTCGCCACCGTCACCGCCTCGCCACCGTCACCGCTCGCCACCGTCACCGCCTTCGCCACCGTCACCGCCTTCGCCCTCACCGCCCGCCACCGTCACCGCCTGCGCCACCGCCTGCGCCACCGCCTGCGCCACCGCCTGCGCCACCGCCTGCGCCACCGTCTGCGCCACCGCCTGCGCCACCGCCTGCGCCACCGCGCCACCGTCTTCGCCACCGTCTTCGCCACCGTCTTCGCCACCGTCTTCGCCACCGCCTGCGCCACCGCCCTGCGCCACCGTCTGCGCCACCGTCTGCGCCACCGTCTGCGCCACCGTCTGCGCCACCGTCTGCGCCAGCGCCACCGCCAGCGCCACCGTGCCGGCGCCATGCGCCACCGCCCCTGTCCTCTGTCCCCCATTATTTCCGCCTCCAATACAACCACCTCCACCGGCGCCGCTGCCGCCGCCCCCGCTTCCGTCTTCGCCACAGGCACTGCGTCTGCACTACCATCGCCTGCCCCTGGAAACAGGTGTTATCTCCGCCCCACCGCTATCACCTCTGGCCTCCCCTGGCCTGTACCTCCCCTTCCCTGGTGTTCTCTCTTCACATCGGTTCGACAGATTTCCCGCGGATTTCTCTTGCTATTCCATCATGGAACTTTTTGTTATTCCTGCGAGTAGGTCACACGCAAATGTTTACCTTCTGAAATTTCATCTTAGTCCTTTCGCTCATGCAGAACTTCACATTAGAATGGTTCTGTTGAAAAAAAATCCAATATTACACTATTCGCTTACACAGGTTTTCTTAGTTAATCAGATGTTTCACTTGTAGCGGTACAAAGGGAGAAATGAGTAGAAATGATGTTTTCCAAAGTGAGAAAAATTAATCGTAAGATGTTTTTCTCATTTACAAATCGTAAATGTGTTGCGCTAATAAAAGTATTTGACAGAATTCGACTGGAAATTAGGTATGTGCAAGACAAATGAAACAACAATGTGCAGTAAGTGGTATCTCTCTACCCTGCAAATTATGTTTTAGACATAATTTACAAAAGGAAAAACTCAAAAATTTTCCATCACTTTTTGTTTCTAGCAAAAATTAAAATAGCTCAATTAAAATGCCTTATCAACTCCAAAAGCCGGCTATCCCTAACAAATGCCATTACAATTTATAAAGCAATAGTCAGACCATTAATGCTCTACGCATGTCCCATCTGGACCAATGCATCTATTACTAACATTAATAAACTTCAAATTGTACAAAATAGATTCCTCAGATTAGCAACACATGCCCCATGGTTCATCTCTAACGCCCAACTTCATAAAGAACTGAATATATCACCGATCATCAAACATATTGCCCATCTTTCCAATAATTTTTACTCCAACCTAAATACAATTAACCGAGCCGTCCACTACAACCTGGCCACTATAATCGACTTCCCGACTAGAATTAAGAATAGATTTCCTGCCGAAGCGTTCTTGAACATTTTCTCATCTAATTGTCCACAGTAGGGGCTCTTGTAGTTTCCTACACCTATAGTAAGGTAGTTTAGTTTTAAGTTTTTAGTGTTAAGTTTAGCATAAGTTACAATGTAAGCCAGCAAATGCACATGAGATAGTAATTAGTACTGATCTGTGTAATTTCCAATCACTCAATAAATAAATAAATAAATAAATAAAAACTTTTTGTTTCTGCAAATACCAGAGGCATGACTGGCATGAAGGTTTGCGACGCTAGGTTTGTTGTTGGCGTGCACCACACCCGTCGCCGCCTTTCAACAGTCCCAGCTGCATAGGATTCATATGTATGAACTACGTCCACTCAGTGTTTGCAGATGCACTTTCTATTGCAACTTGTTTATCACCTAAAGTTTGCAGCTACCGCTCCCGCCAAAAAAAGAACAAAACAACACAACCCACAAACAAACGATATACAAACTTGAAATTTAATTTGTGTTTAATTAAGAGACCCATTCCGTAATTTTCGTCTCTTCCGTATTTCGCAAAACACATGGGTTCTGCTAGTTTTAGTCTAAAGCTAGCAACACTTACCAAGAAAATATAATTTTGAATTATTGGAAGTTAACGAAAATGCATCCAAAATTAAGCGTTAATTAAAGACTCTAGGAAAAATTTGTTTCAGCCCGTATTTTCCAAACCTCAGGGCTGTACAATTAAAAAAACATGTAATATAGTTACGTTCTTATAGTATAACATTACGAAAAATCAAAAACGTCAGAAAAAATACAACACCTTACCCTAGATTTAAAGCTAATTTGAAGGTATAGAAAAATAAATTATCTGAACTTATGTTCCAAAATTTAGGGTTGTACGAGGAATGTCAGGTGACATGTGTCATTACCGGCAGGTGGCACGTGTCATTACGACACTCTCCCGAAATTTGAGTCCAATTTTGGGCTGTATGAATAAAATTTCCCGATCTCTATTTAGAATATGCCGTTTGCAAACAATGCAAAAGCCTGTCCGTCACTGCTCAAACTCAAATGCTGATTCTGGATACTGATCACTGCGAGCTAGACTTTAATGACATCTTGGAAAAGGAAAGACGCATTATTTGAATATGGAAGAAATTGAAGATTTTAGACTATCATTTCCCAAACGTATTTATGATATTCTTATTTCATTTGAGACGACTCATGTTGTGTCACAATTAACAGTATGTGCAGATGGTGAAATAGAAATTTAAGTTTGACTATGGACACGGGTTGATCATCAACACTCCCATAATTTCGCACAGAAAGGTGATTCTCCATTCCGAAATGGCCCAAGTTTCTAATTGTGAGGTAATGGCACAGGAAGAGGGGATATTAAAAAACACTTCCTTATTGATGGAGGGGGTGCACAACGTAAACGAGAGATAGAGGATTGATGGAAAATGAACTTTCTCTTGATATTTTTGTAGTATTTAATGTTTTGTCGCGTAAATATATTTTTCATTCATTTTAATATTCACAAATTGAATATATAAATTTGAAAACTTGAACTAAATTACATATATCGTTACTAGAAATGTGAGACGTAAAAATATTGTCATTTCACATGAGGTTGTTTTATTTTTAGCAGTCTCCTGCTTCTCAGCTAAAACAGTGTTTTGTTCTATGCACAATCTATCACATCTTTTTTATTAATAAACATGTTCGTCTTGAAGTTAAAATTATTTATGAACTTGTCTAAAACATTACTAATTTTGAGATCTAATAATAAAACATCTTGAACTTAGAACGTTTTTTAAGTGACGCAAGCTGTTACAACAAAGGGGGGGGGCGGTGTAAAAAGAAAATTTTACGAACGCATTTTGTTGAATGACTCCGATTGATTGATTGATTGATTTTTCGTGTTTCCGGGCACGTCAACTGCTTTGGTCATTAGTCCCTTTAGTGTAGTGCATGTTTTTTCTCGGGAGATGGCGGTGACCTCCTGCTGGATGGCCAGATTCGGCGCCGACCTACCGTCGGCTAGTGGGGTTTCCCCCTAACCAGGACTCTCCCAACAACGGGGCTCCGCCCCAGCCGGGACAAGCTCTAAGCTCCCGAAATATGTGGTAGTGTAGTGCATGTTAGTGTAAGTGTGTGTAAGTAAGGGGTAGGACAAGGCAGAGGAAGGAAAGATCGCGCACGGTCCGTGGCCCGTTTGGTAGGGTACTGTTCCGGCATTCGCCTGGTGTTGATCGGAGAAACCACGGAAAACTATCGATCAGAGCAGCCGGCCGCTAGAATTCTCCTCCAGACAGCGACTGAATCCGACCTAGCTGAAAAGTTAGTGTCGAAAATCCTGCCGCCGTCAGGACTCGAACCTAGGACATCCCGATCAGAGGCGGTGCAGTGACATTGAATGACTCCGAAATGGAAGCGGGTTTGGAAGGGCGGGATCGACTTAAGCCCGAAGACCTGAGGTCTTCAGTCGCTCAGAGATCCTCAGTGGCTTACGTGTACGAGCGAAGCGACGCGGCTCGAGAACCGAGCGATGCGTTGTGGGTTAACCTCCGCCTCCGTCTGCGACCTCTCTTCCGCTGGCACTACCAAAATCGGTTACCACAAAACCACATATACCACCATTTAGAACTATTTAATTGCTAATTAATTACGCAAAAATTAATTTTTTTGCTCTTCAAACTTTTGCGTTATGAATGGTGAGCTAGCGGAAGATTCCGCTGGATCTACCACATTTAATTACCACAAAACCAAATACGCCAACTTGTAGAGCGATTTAATTGCTAATTAATTACGCAAAAATTATTTCAATTGCTCTTCAAACTTCCGAGTAAATAATTATAAACTAGCACTTCCGGTTTCCGCTGGCACTACCACAAACGGTTACCACAAAACCACATACGCCATCTTGTAGAGCGATTTATTTGCTAATTAATTACGCAAAAATTAATTTTTTTGCTCTTCAAATTTTTGCGTTATGAATGGTGAGCTAGCGGAAGATTCCGCTGGATCTACCACATTTAATTACCACAAAACCAAATATACCATCTTGTAGAGCGATTTAATTGCTAATTAATTACGCAAAAATTAATTTTTTTGCTCTTCAAACATTCAAGTAATTAATTGTAAATTGCCGGGCACACGCGGCCCGCCGGCCGGCCGAACGGTTGGCGTCGTGACGTCACGGTTGAGGGGTATCCAGGCCGCAGCCGTCGCGCCGGCGCCGCTGCCCGCCCGGCTGACTGGCAAAAATGAAATACACGAACTGGCCGTGAACTGACTTCGGTATTGAAAATTATGCCAGTACTTTGTTATGTTCATAACAACAGAGAAATGGGCCGATAATTTTGAATTTCATTTTTGTTGTCTTTTTTGAAGAGCGGCTTAATTTTAGCTGTTTTGAAAATATCTGGAAACGTTCCAGTGCATAAAGATGCATTAAATATGTGAGTTAACGGGTGTATAATGGTATACGCGCAAGTCTTTAACAAAGAATCCGGGAATTCATCTAAACCGGACGAATATTTATTTTTAAGTTTACCGATTATTTTGAGAATTTCATAGGAAGAAGTTTCGGAAACGAACATTGTGTCTAAAATTTTGGGTGAACTATCTGTTTTTGAATTTTGTGGCTGAAGACCCTTAGTGAGATCGGCAACAATTCTCCAAAAGTATTGGTTAAAGAGACTAGCCATTGTTGCCGGATCGTTCACATTTATATCGTTATATTTTAAAACAACATTCTCTACGGGTTTTTTTAGTTGATTTGGTAGTATTTTTTATTATATTCCACATTGCTTTAGTTTTATTATTTGAGTTCAAAATATCCTGATCGTTTTTCATGATTTTAGCCTGCCTTATGACTTTTCGTTTGTATTTTTTAAAGTAGATAAGGAAATCTTGAGATACGTCATGACGTTTAGAAATGAAAGAAAGAATTCGCTTGTTTTTACAAGATGTGCTAATCCCTTGTGTTATCCAAGAATTGCTTTTCCGTGAAATATTTAATTTTCGTTTTTGAAGAGGAAAGCAAGGGTTAAAATGAAATGAAAGAGTTGAAGAAAAAAGAATTATATTTGTTGTTTGTATCAACAGTATTATAAACCGCTTCCCATGACTCCTGCATCAAGTAATCAATGACTAATTTAATTTTACTTTTAGTAAACAATCTAGTCATACTTGTATTATTTATTGTGTCAGTGATGGCATTTCTTATAATGGTAAGAATTTGTGAATCGTGGTCACTGTATCCTAAATCTTTTGTTTCAACTTCATATCGAGTAGTAGTTTTGTTAATTATAATTTGATCAATTGTCTTCATCGAATGTTGTGTGATCCGTGTAGGTACATTAATTGTAATGTCTAAATTGAAGGACTTAATTAAATTGAGAAACTTTTCTTTCTCGCAAGAATCGACCAGAAAATCAATGTTAAAATCTCCGCATAACAATGGATTCAAAAGAGCGATTGCTGACTTTGTTAAGTGTTATCTGCAGGTTTTCTAAGAACAAAATATAATCTGCAGTTCTCTTTGTTGGAGGTCTGTAAATGCAAAGTATTATCACTTTTAGTGAAGTAAGATGTACAACAGAAATTTCGAAAATATTTTCAATGGAATACACATTTAATTCCGCCAAGAATCTCAAGAAAAAGCTTATTCATCCGCCATCTCAAGAAAAAGAGCTTAAACATTTTCAGTAATACTTTAAACATAAGAGTTCATTTTCAACTTCATTTTCTGTGCATGTCTTCTAGAATTCAGTGGGAAATACAATTATTCAAATTATCGTTTCTATGTTGTCGCGGCAGGAAGTATTATTCCGAAGGACAACATGGATAAGAGCCAAAATGTATTGCTTATTTATCCTTGAAAAAAGATTTTATTACATGGGAGTGTTTTTTTTCCTCCTTCTCCTGTTTTCAAAATTTAAGTAGTATATGACTTAGTGTAGGGATCACAGAATTTTGAAAATGCGCACACAATTCACTTTTCCCCATAGCACGTCATACGCAGTTTTAACTGTTTTTTTATGTTAAATAAATAAAAAGGGTTTGTGTGAAAATTACGGGGAATTGGCAATGGTAAAGTAAGTTACGCTGTTAATGTTTTAATTTATGTGAAGAATAGATCCACTCTCAGGCCCAGTCTGCAGGATGTGTGTCCCGCGAGGGGAAGGGGGGGCAAGAGGCGATGAACTATTGAATTTGTTTGTTAGATGACCTTGAGATTTCGACGGTCTGTGTTCCCACCTCGTTTCAATCTCCACACTACCCCTTCTCTTTCCCCTTAAAGTTGCCACCCGACTCTCGCTTGACGTCACAAACTTACAGTATTATTTAGTGTATTTAGTATTATTAGTTAAGTGTTTCGTAAAAATATTTGTTAGAGTGTATAATACATTACTTTTTTATAGGGGTATTTTACTTTTCTCTCTTGAGCAGAGCATGTGCATGTGCTTCTTTACAGATAACCAGTTTGTGTGAAATGAGGCAGTCACTAGTATTTATTAATTTCATTAGATTTCTCTTAATGTACATTGTTATATTTAATGTATTATAATATTGGTATTTTCATGTAGAATTATAACGAATATGTAATATTACAACTGATATTATTGACATAGACAAAATAAATACAATAAATAATAAAATATTTTATTGAACTTCTGTGTAGTTTGTGTTCAGAATTATTTAAACAGTACCTCTCACTTCATTTATTATGGTCAATAACAAAAATACGTCAAACATATTTAATACTTACTAGTGAGAACCCGTCAAAATTTGACGGTGAGATCTGAGATAAATGTAAAATACTGTACCCAGACTAATGTTCACAATATGTTGCATTGTTTGGATCTTCAGGGTATAACGAAGATATTCTGTGATGTGGAGTTCCCAAAATTTTGAACACGTATGGCCCATGACCAGGTGGCAATGCAATATCGGAACAAAAGATATAGCACTATTATACTGAAGGATATTATTTCTAAAATTTTTTGATGTGTCATCATTTCCTATAAACAACTGTTTGATTTCTTCCGACATATTGCTCGAAGGTTTACTTATTTTACCATTTAAGCAACACAGAGTAAACTCGTTTGCAGAATTTCTCGTGGACCATGTTTCGGAATTCGACATAACCTATAAACAACTTCACTACTTAAATACAACCGAGCAAAACCCGCTGTCCGAATGTTTTCTACAAAATACACCACAGAAGCAAATACATGCAAACTGTCAACACCATAATGCAATTATTACATTGAAACAAAACCTTGACGAATTGTAAACAAATCTCAACAATCAAAACAAAACATCAAGCAGCGCACCATGAAGCAACGTGGACTCACATCGACAATTGACTATTGATAAGCGTACTATTTAAGAATGATTCAATTAATTAATTTACACCGCAAATGTTGGTGAATCAACACAAACAATATCTGATAACACATCTAGGGATCATATTCTTTCATTTAAAAGAAAAAATACAACAATCGGTTCAGTAGAAGCTCTAAACGAAGCCATGGCAGAATACCTTATTTTTTTAAAACATAATAATAATAATAATAATAATAATAATAATAATAATAATAATAATAATAATAATAATAATAAAAGTAACATAATTTACTTTTATTACAAATTTTCTCAATATTTGCAGTTAATGTCAAAATATATTAAACCCTTAATATAAACTAGGAAAATAACATTTTATTTTAGCTCCATTTATTAATGTATAATTAAGATTTAATTGTGAAATGAAGTAAAAGGAAATCACTTTTTAACAATAACAAAACTGGGTATGAACGCCTGAGCGTTCGTGATTATCTCAAGGTGTCAACGCTTCCTCAGTTCGCCGAAGGAGGGGTCGGGGAAGGAAGAAACGGTCCTACGCCTACGGCACAGCGCATACGTTGACAGCCTCTCCATGTGCGAAATACAAAGACAGGCTTAGGTCATCTCTCAGGTCAGATGGGAGATAGCTCGATGAAGGACACTAAGTAAGAAAAGGTTCTCTTCAATGGAATCAATAATTATTATTTCATATTTCAACTTTTCCGAAGTTTAAATTAAGGGAGGTTTTCAATACATACAACGTATGCAAAACGTAAACGCCCGAACACAAAATTTTTACAATAATAAGAATAGAATTTAATACAGTTGTTTTATATATATATATATATATATATATATATCCAAAATAATAATTTAAACAATAAATAACAATTATGAAATGATATTTGATTAATAAACATTTTGTGAGATATTATTAACTAAAGTAACCTATTTTTTCAACATGTATGGATGGTAAGCTGTATTTCTTCATTGAAAATACCGGTATAATACCGCTATAACCTTTATGGACGTCCATACCGGTATAGACGTCCTATAGAGGTATTTTACCGGTATAAAAGAATAAAGGTATTTGAAAAAGGTATGGAAAAATACCGGTATTAAACAGGTATTCTTTACCGGTATTCAATACCTTTTCGGTCCCTGCTCCAGAGGCGTGTGACAGGCTATATCTCTCGCTTCCTGAGAATGTTGAGAACCGGCAATTTCGAACCTCTCTTCCGCTGGCACTACCAAAATCGGTTACCACAAAACAACATATACCACCATTTAGAACTATTTAATTGCTAATTAATTACGCAAAAATTAATTTTTTTGCTCTTCAAACTTTTGCGTAATGAATGGTGAGCTAGCGGAAGATTCCGCTGGATCTACCACAATTAGTTACCACAAAACCAAATATGCCATCTTGTAGAGCGATTTAATTGCTAATTAATCACGCAAAAATTATTTTAATTGCTCTTCAAACTTCCGAGTAAATAATTATAAACTAGCACTTCCGGTTTCCGCTGGCACTACCACAAACGGTTACCACAAAATCACATACGCCATCTTGTAGAGCGATTTAATTGCTAATTAATTACGCAAAAATTAATTTTTTTGCTCTTCAAATTTTTGCGTAATGAATGGTGAGCTAGCGGAAGATTCCGCTGGATCTACCACATTTAATTACCACAAAACCAAATATACCATCTTGTAGAGCGATTTAATTGCTAATTAATTACGCAAAAATTAATTTTTTTGCTCTTCAAACATTCAGGTAATTAATTGTAAATTGCCGGGCACACGCGGCCCGCCGGCCGGCCGAACGGTTGGCGTCGTGACGTCACGGTTGAGGGGTATCCAGGCCGCAGCCGTCGCGCCGGCGCCGCTGCCCGCCTGGCTGACTGGCAAAAATGAAATACACGAACTGGCCGTGAACTGACTTCGGTATTGAAAATTATGCCAGTACTTTGTTATGTTCATAAAGGTCTTCCAAGTACTTTGCTAATGTTCGCTGTATGACCGTAAGCGTGTCCTAATCTACGATATGTTGGAAAATACTTGATTCTATCGTAGTACGTTCTGTGGTATCGAGTTAGAAATTCATTTTGTTGACATTGTATTGTTTCAATTGTGTCGGGCTATATCGCAAAACATTGCCTATGTGACATTAACCCCTTACAGGGTTATAGCAGAAGTATTTGTACACGTGACTTACTGTTCTTTCACAGTGGCAAAGTTATTTGTAAATCGAGGTTTGAATTATGGGCATTTTTTGTAGCATCTGCTAGTCATAAATCAGTAATGCGATTGACGACTGTTTGGATATGTGTAGATATTTAATAATTATGGAAGGATAAACATTATCTTTAGAACATTTGTTCCATTGCTATTTGGCTCACTTGTGCATCACTTGTGCTTTCCAAATGAATTTTAAAACGTTTGGAATGCTTTTAAAATTTGTATAGGAAATATTTTATAAAAATGAGTTCGTATTATGTTAATGTGTTTATAATTCGAGTATTTTAATGTAACATATTATATTCGACATTATATATTCTTCCCTGTTTGTTACATATTCTTCCCAGGGACCGAAAAGGTATTGAATACCGGTAAAAAATACCGGTATAATACCGGTATTTTTCCATACCTTTTTCAAATACCTTTATTCTTTTATACCGCTAAAATACCTCTATAGGACGTCTATACCGGTATGGACGTCCATAAAGGTTATACCGGTATTATACCGGTATTTTCAATGAAGAAATATAGCTTTCCATCCATACATGTTGAAAAAATAGGTTACTTTAGTTAATAATATCTCTCAAAATGTTTATTAATCAAATATCATTTCATAATTGTTATTTATTGTTTAAATTATTATTTTGTATATATATATAAAACAACTGTAATAAATTCTATTCTTATTATTGTAAATGTTTTGTTTTCGGGCGTTTACGTTTTGCATACGTTGTATGTATTGAAAACCTCCCTTAATTTAAACTTCGGAAAAGTTGAAATATGAAATAATAATTATTGATTCTAAATTTCCTCTTCCATGGCACTACCAAAATCGGTTACCACAAAACCACATATACCACCATTTAGAACTATTTAATTGCAAATTAATTACGCAAAAATTAATTTTTTGCTCTTCAAACTTTTGCGTAATGAATCGTGAGCTAGCGGAAGATTCCGCTGGATCAATTACAATTAGTTACCACAAAACCAAATACGCCAACTTGTGGAGCGATTTAATTGCTAATTAATTACGCAAAAATTAATTTAATTGCTCTTCAAACTTCCGAGTAAATAACTATAAACTAGCACTTCCGGTTTCCGCTGTCACTACAACAAACGGTTACCACAAAACCATATATGCCAACTTGTAGAGCGATTTAATTGCTAATTAATTACGCAAAAATTAATTTTTTGCTCTTCAAATTTTTGCGTAATGAATGGTGAGCTAGCGGAAGATTCCGCTGGATCTGCCACAATTAGTTACCACAGAACCAAATATGCCATCTTGTAGAGCGATTTAATTGCTAATTAATTACGCAAAAATTATTTTTTTTGCTCTTCAAACATTCGAGTAATTAATTGTAATTTGTCGGGCACACGCGGCCCGCCGGCCGGCCGGCCGGCCGGCCGAGCGGTTGGCGTCGTGACGTCACGGGTGAGGGGTATCCAGGCCGCAGCCTTCGCGCCGGCGCGCCGGCTTGTTACTTTAGCTTATCAACAGTGGACTTGAAACATTAATTGTTTTATTTTTCTCTACTAGATGATGGATTGGAAATTGCCAACTCGGAAAATGATTGTTCTGATTTCTGCGACGACATTACTGACTTCACAACCGGTCACAATTCGTGGTATCTTCGGGGAAAATTGATTAAGGAGAAAGTTATACAGGCAATTGACCATGATTGCGAGAACACAAATGCCTTTTATATGCCTGCTCTTGCTGATAAGCTGATGAGCCACATGCAACTTTTGCCTCTTTGGTCAAATGTGTGCCGTGATGGATTTGGTTATGGGCGCATCCCAGCATCATCTTCATCTTGCGAGAGTGAATTCAACAAAATAAAAAATGTGTTGTTGAAACATGAAAAATCGTTTTTAAGGGTGGATTCATTTATGGACAAACATATAGAATATTTGCGAGGGAAAATGAAATTGACACATAGTACCATTGTGAACAGAGAGAAACCAGATATGACCGAAGACGGAAATGTTTCCGAGTCAGTGGACGTCGCATCTTCAGCTACGGAAGAGGAGGACAATTATTGTCCTGCTTGTACAAACGGTGACTTTCCAAGCGGAGCCCATACATGCTTGATTTGCCACAAGCCCGTCCATGCTCTCGAGGGATGTTCTTCGACATATGTGAATGAAGAGGGCTATGGCTCTTCAAGAATATGTCGTGTATGCAAAAGGGGCAATTCTGCCAAATCAATTATAACTGCACGGGAAGAGGAAAATTGGAGAGGGAAAGGGAAAGGAGCAGATGAAGCCAGCCTTTACTTGGGTCAAAATAAAAGAAAATTGAAAGATTCATTGCATTGGGGAAAACATTCCAAGCTCCCAGTGCTGAAAAATGGGAATCATGCGTCGCTACACCCGACAGAAGTCAACAAAAGAATGGTATCCGTCGGGAACACGTGCGCGTTTGACAGCTTGCTGCAAATCATTTTTGCTGCAGCTGTAGACAACAAACTGTTCACAGAAGAGGTAAAGTTTACATTTTTGATATTACATTTCTATTTTTCATTATATAAAAAACCATAATTTCTGTTATGTTGTTTTAATAATTTTTTTTATAACAGATTGAAAAGAACATTCAGGTCCCATTCCTGGACTTCGTTATGTTCATTATGAAGCATGGAGTAAGCGCTAATACATATCGAAAGCGAACTATCCTTTTGATGGATGTGGCAGAACTTCGAAAACTGGGAGTTCATGAAAGATATTATTTAAACTGTGAAACCAGTGCGGTTCATTTGATGGGTTTACTAATGAAAAATTGCATTGGACTGACAGAAACAGCTACATGTAACCATGGCTGTGAAATAGTCAGAGAAGTCGGGATAATCACCCTAAATGAAAAATATTTCTTGACGCCTAATGTGAGTGAAGCAATAAACAAACAATGTCTCCTTGCAGAATCACGACCTTGTGTTAATGGTAAAAAATGCAATGGGACAATGAATTCAAAAATTAAAAAAGTTGGTATGTATTGCAATTTGTTGACACCTTTAACCTAACAGTTTTTAGCGTTCATACTTTGAACTAATTTGCTAGCCTATACATTTATTACAATATATTTTCACAATGTCTTTTTAAATAAGTTTGTATTAAAAAAATATGAAATTTAATTTGCAGGACTTGTTTTTGCCATCGAAGTTTACGGCTTGAATACCAGTCGGATGGAAATTAATCTCAAAAACATACCAACCTCAATAAAGAATCCCCAGGATGGAATGAATAATTTGAAGTTGTTAGGGGTATGCTGCTACCAAGGACCAATAAATACCCACCAGTTAACTAGTGAGATGGGTCACTATACTGCTTTGTGCCTAAGAGGGAACTCTTGGTACGAGTATGATGATATTCAAGGCAGCACAAAGAAAAGAAGCTCTAATCATAAAGTAATTCCATCCTTACTTGTTTATACTCACCATTATTAAATAGAACATGTAACCTATTTGTATATTTTTACAATTGTAAGATACATCTCTATCTACATATCTATCACAAGGACCTAGGGAGAAAACAAGGCAATTTCGAAAATAAGCTCTTAATATATATTAAGGATATTTTGTCTAATAAACTCTGTCAATATTTCGAATGGCTGAACTGCAATTCAAAAGTTCGTTTGAAAAAATAATTTCTAAGCAAAAATTTGCATTGCATTTTAATTTTCATTTGCAAAAATATAAACACTCCAGAAATATGTAAATGTTTTATTCTTTACAAAAGACATTAATTATATTTGTTCACAAGGAAAAATGAACACAAAAAAGTAATTGAATTCTGCAAATTTTTTCCATGTTAATGTCCGCATTTTATACTTATTTTATCTCACTTGTCTCTCATGAGCAGAGCATGTGCATGTGCTTCTTTACAGATAACCAGTTTGTGTGAAATGAGGCAGTCACTAGTATTTATTAATTCATTAGATTTCTCTTAATGTACATTGTTATATTTAATGTATTATAATATTGGTATTTTCATGTAGAATTATAACGAATATGTAATATTAAATCTGATATTATTGACATAGACAAAATAAATAAAATAAATAATAAAATATTTTATTGAACTTCTGTGTAGTTTGT
>BLKR01007326.1:0-39448 GCA_011170035.1 Teleogryllus occipitalis | reverse complement strand
AACCTGATCGAGAGGGGGGTCATTGACCCGGGTGGCTGTAGTACAATAGTTGTTACAGGTTGTTTATACACATTTATACAGTCCAAATGGTAAATAATGCATTATGTATCATTGTTAAAATTAATGTTACTTTTCTTGTGATGCTCAGTATAGTCTCTAATTGTATAGAAACAGTTATGCAGCAGAAACGATTTCACTTGGGATTTAAACTTTTCTACTGAATTTAATCGTTTAATGTCATCTGGCAAAGTGTTGTAAAATAATGTACATGTATTGTATGTGAATTTTTGTAATGAGCTGTTGATACTGTCACCTGATGAATATGATTTCTACGTCGAGTGTTATAGTAATAGACATCGGCATTTTCTGAAAATATATTCCCGCCCTTAAGCAAGTCATTTTTGACAAAAACCAATGATTCGTAAATAAACAGACACGGTAATGGTAAAATTCCTAGATTAATGAAGAGAGGCTTACATGAATCACGTGGGTGGGATTTGGTTATTATTCGTACAATTCGTTTTTGTAATCTAAAAGTCTGGGAGCTATAAGATGTATTTCCCCAGAATATTATGCCATATCTCAGGCGGGAATGTTACTTCCAATTTAATCATGGGTTCGACATATAACGTATTACTCCTTACCTGTTGCATGTGGACGTGTAATTCTATACAGAATCACGATTCCCGGAAGTTCTATTGATCGAAACCTATTATCAGCCTTTACCAACAATCAAAATTTAACATTTATTCTTACATTATATATTATATTACATTGTATACTTATATTATAAATTCTATTCATCTCTTGAGAATTACTTTTTCAACGTAGAACATTAAATACACCATACGGGTTTGAATATAGTTCGTAAACTTACTAAAATATCTTGATAGATGACTAGCAGAATGTTGACCATGGAATCCTTGGTATACGAATTCTCGCGTTCTCGCCTAAATTAAAGATGATCCAGAATGTCCTCAACGATTTGATATTAATAAGACTTAATATTTTCCATAAAATCAATACGTGGTCACGACTTTTCTAATCTGTGTTTCGTATGAAACACCTACTCGCGACTGACTATATTCAGCTACTTATTGAAAAATCCTTCCATCTATGGCGCTACGCTAATACACATCTCCTCGAAACACGGAGTCTATTTTAATTCGAAATTCCAACTACTACATTAGTACAATTTTTAATTACCTTTAATACTACAATTTAAACAATACCAAGCTCTCATACCTCAAACTAATCATGAGATCCCGCATCACTATCATTTACATAATAGTCAGCCTTTGCTGAAAATCTGTTCGCATACGCGTGTTCACTTCAAGATCTTTGCAGATAGTGATTCCTTGCGTCCTTCCACAAGATAATGACTTTCAATGCCCTCTGTACACCTTTTGCATATAATGTGTTCGGGGCCGTGTCCATGAGCACAACGCTATGACACCAAGCATGGAATATTACATTTTGTTGATCGGTTATCCTAATTATTCTTTGACTTCGAATTTGCATACGATGTCATTATTCCTAACGCTGGATGCCGATTTTATCATTCAACTAAACCCAGGGTTCTTGGCTTATCACAATATTCTTTATACCTTTATTTTTTACTTATTCTTATATATTCTTGTATATACGTCGCTTCCACCTAACTCGCAGCGATGGAGCTTGCCTGGCCACCAGTCGGCAGACGTTGCTTCTGACCTCTGAAATTTTGATGGAGAGAGGGGACGCATGCATGCCAGGGATTGCTAACCAGGCTACAAATGATGAACCGCAGTGGTTGACATAAATTTAATTACTATTGATAACTTACTAACTAAATAACATTTAAACCCTCCTTTTGATACGTAAATTCTCTCTGTCCCTGTTCACAAATATTGTTCCGCCCTAGTGGCGATCTCACAGCATTGTTCATTTTGTAGATGCCATGATACTGTGGAGGCGGCGGGGTCAGAAAGGCTGGCGGGGATCGGTTGATCCTTCGCGAAGGCACGTTCACGTGTTCGGGCTCCCGCAGATTCACGTGGGCGCAGCGGCCTCACTCGTGTTCTCCGGCAGTGAGGTGGCGCGTGCACACGAGAACAGTGTCCAAGGGGAGACTCCACGTGTCCTCCGCCGTCGACTACGCTCCTGTTAGAGCGGCTGGACGCGAACGCGTTCACAGAAAACTCAGTGACCGATTGAAGCGAGCTTTATTTAATAGTCGCTCGGTAAATGTTTAGTCAAATCGATTTCGTCAAACTTTCGAGAAGAAACTCGATGAAAACTTAAAATGAGACTAAGCTCGACGAAAATTTCGAATGAGAACAAGGAGCTCGATGAAAATTTCAAAAGACAAGAAGCTCGACGAAAATTTCAAAATGCAAGAAGCTTGACGAAAATTTGTAAAAGCAAGAAGACTGGAGAACTGCGATCTCCGGTATTTAAATACCGGAGAGTTCCGCGAGCCCTCTCCCATGCACATGACGCAGTGGCACTCCTGCCAATCACGTACCCGATGGAAGGTTCGGTGACTTTGGCCCTGTCCGGTTGCTGGCGCCATGTGGCGGCGTCTTCCTGAAACGGCCCGTTACGTGGGGCGCTGCATCGCTCGCCCGCCCGCATGCCTATCTGATGTCGCCAGGGCTCTCCCCGGCGTCTGGTAACGCACACAAGGGCTCGGCCGCGTACCTGCCCAGATTAACAGCCTGGCAAAGCCCAGTTTCCCTTGTTCGTGCCGAATTCCTGACAGTGATGCATCTCGGCGTTTTGTACAGCGAAGGCGTGAATTGCAAAATAATTTCATTTTCCCCGCTGCTGAACGGCCTTTTTGTTATTATAAAATCAACTCCATTGTAGCTTAAAGCTCGGTGCAGTTGCTAATATATATATATATATATATATATATATATATATATATATATATATATATAGGGCTTGATTTCTGGCGGATCAGAGGACAAACGATAAACACAACTTCAATTTTTAGTTCGAACATTATATAACTATTTCTATTAAAGTAATAATTAATTTGGGTCGCGTTCTAGAACCTAAAATTTTATAAATTAAGCACTACCTATACTTATTTAGCACCTTAAGTCCTGTTGTATCTTGTATATGTATTTAAAGTCTTATTTATTAAGTGTTTTGGCGAAGTATTTAAATACTAAATTTAAAGTATTTTGCCCAATCCTGGAAATGAGTTCCACAAAAAATGATGACTGAGATGTGTTAATTGCAAAGAGAAATTGAAGAAAAATTGTGGTATTAAATAGTATTACATAACTATTACTAAAGGAGAGAACGTACGCATTGTGTTAGCACCACTAGTTTCATTTTTATTCTCAAATCAAAAAAACTTGGGCCTTGACCCAATGTCGTTGAACTCTGAATTTTCGAAAATTGGAAAAGTTCAATTTTTTTGTCTTCCTAAAAATACAATATCGAAGAAAGATGTTTGTTCCTTAATGAAATTTGGCTTCAATGACAAAGCATGAAATAAAGTCACGTGTAATTTTTAGGAAATATGAATAGTGTAATTGTGTGAAATACGATCACTTTTAAAAACACTATTTTTTCAAAACGTCTCCCTTTTTTTCTTGAATTGAGCAAACTACGCTTATAAAAATGTTACGTTTCTCGAAAACTCCCTGAATTTTTAAAAATTGCAAAAAATTTGATTTTGAAATACGTTAATGGGCAATTCTTCAAAATTGTAGTAGTTTTCGGGTAAATTTTGCTTCAAGTAAAGGAAATGTTTAAAAAAATATGTTTCAGAAAGGTTCAATGTTTTTAATAGAAAGGTACACGTTTATAGCTTGAACTTATTATTTTTAACGTCGTATTGCGCCACATTTTATTTATGTATTTTAATTTTTCCAACAAACACTAGAAATATACCATAGGAAAGAATATGAAATTAATTTTAAAAATAGGGAAACTGATCAGGAAATATTGTTACGATTCCACGTGGTGAATAAAAACTCGAGTATTATTTTAACAAAAACGTTTATTTTATTTCTTAACACAATCACTGAAAACATTTATGTACAGATAGCCTTCACTTGATTATTCTTTATACGGCACACTTCTCTTGATTATTTATTTACACTTCACTTCTCTTGATTATTTATTTACACTACACTTCTCTTGAGTATTTATTTTCACTGTTCACTTCTCTTACACTGTCACACAGTCCTAAGCACTGACCACTGTCGGATGCACTGGCCACAGTACACTGCACTGACCACAGTTCGATGCACTGGCTACAGTCCACTGCTCTGACCACAGTTCACAGCGCTGGCCACGGTTCACGTCACTGAGCACAATCACTGCACTGCTATTCATCGCGATGCGCACACTTCACAGCTCAGCTTCCACTTCAGACTTAAGACTGACTCACGGTCGCCGGCCGCCGCGTATCGGCGGGCACCGTCGAGAATTTTCTGGATTTTGCGATTAGTGCCAAGAACACTCTGGGACTAACTAGTTCGAGGGCTACCGGCAGATGACGCAATCCGCGCATACAGGTAGTTCGTGGTGGTATCGGCAGATGACACAATATCAGTTACAATATTAATTGTAGTAACATGACTTCTACTATATTCATTATATTTGGTCTTCGGGCTCTATAGTGGGATCAATTGCTCTTGATTTCCTTACTCTTTTATCTTATTCCTGTCATTGTATTCAAAAGGTAACATAAACTGTGATAATATTAAAATAATATTTGTTATATTGATATAAATTCAATTAATCAATTGACATCAAAGTGATTAGTATTTCTGATAATTGTAATGTTATAAGTAACTGTTTTCTGTTTTCGGAAATCTGCGCAAATTCAGTTTGCAGTTGATCAATACATTCCGAAGCGGAATCTGTACGTTAAGATATATCATTAAGATCTAAAAATTACGAAGCGGGATTATAACGACGTGCACGAACACGTTATACATCCGACACACAGAGATTGGTGGCACCGAGCTGCGCGCGCTCTTACCATGTGACTGATGCAACGCATGCAACGACTACTCATACCGACTGGCATTACGGCATAACCAGGAACCGCAACGCTCAGAATGCAGGTGGTACAACAGAGATGTCCAAAACACGTTACTTCTAGTAGTTCGGAGAGCAGCATCGTCACCTCTGGGTTGGCAAGCGGCAAGCTGCTAGAAGCCGAGAGCTTATGAGTAAAACACCGCATACGTGTCGACTTTTTTTAAAACGTCGTGATCATTCTTCGTTGGAGGTTGTCCTCTGCCTATAATGGTTTAAAAACGTTTTTGTTTTGTTTAGGTACACTTTCTCGCAGAGATGATCTTTTTTCTTTAAAATAAAGTTGTATTCTCACGATAACCACGTTGTATCCGATAGTGAACTGGGGCAAAGGAACCCACGAGAGACAGAGTAAGCTTTTTTAGGTGCCCTACTGTTCCCAAAAATCAGGAATGTAAAATTATAGCACCATTGGAACAAAGAGGACAAAACATTTCTGCTTTGAAGCAAAAACAGTTGTATGGTTATTTCAAGTAGGTTACAGATTCCGCTCATCTTCGTAAGTCGCAATTTACTCGTTTTCCTCTCATTCTCACATGTTACACGTGAAAAGTATGTAGATTTAGCACATTTTTGTAATAATATAAACAACCCACTAAAGAACATAGCGCTCAATAAATAACTCATTTACTTGCATTGCCTGAACGTATTGTACAAACACAGCATCATAATATGTTTGAGCCACTACAATTTTGTGGATCTTTAAGACTCTATGTAAAATCTAAGCCATTTTCTTTAAGACTACTTCCGTAAAAATAAAGCCCAAATATTACCTTGGTCACCAAATGAACTGTTTTTTTCTGCTACCAGGGCAATCAAGTCGTGTCCAAATTGTATTGCAAGAAACGGCATCAAATGTTCATTAACACTTGCCAAGCAAATGATTAAAAATACGTTTCATAAAAATAGTCAACATTAAAATCATTGAGGATAACGAGCGGGGATTGCATTGGCGATTTTAAGGGTGTGACATGAATAGTGATATTCAACCATCAAAATTTGAATTTAGCACAAGAAACTGCAAACATTTTTTAAAAATACGATAGAAAAAGTGGAAGATCTATATTTTAAAATAACTACATATTTACACAATACATTGAAAAATTAATAGTTAAATTATATTAAAAACTTAAGTGTCGAAAGTTCCTTCACTGCGTGAACAATTACGAACGTTTTGAGGAGTGTTTATGAAATTTCTTTTTTTTTCTGTACGATTATTAAAGTTTAATGTAGGTAATATTTCTCTCAATGATAATAATTAATACAATTTTATTAATTTTTTTAACAGCCGACACTTTATAAAAATCTTCTACCCGAATAAACAGGGGCTCGAAATTCGTTGGCACTTTTCATAACCGACGAAAGGGCACGTGGAACGAAATGTTTATTACATTTCGTTTTATTACAAAGCAGCACATTACTGCTTGGGTCATGATAATATTTACGTCCAACCCTTTTCAAAAAGAAAACGTAGCAACTTGAGATGTGTTGATAAAATAGTGTTTTTTTAATCCAATTTGTCGACGAATTTCGCAGGCAGTACCTACCAAAAGAGAGCAAATATTATTGCAAATAACAAATGAGATAAAACACATGCATCTCAGCAACTACATTATACAGCCCCAAACTTAATAATTCTCCAGGAATCGCTTACGCGCTCAGCAGGGGTTGCCACCCAACATTTTCCTGCCAAACGGTGTGACGTCATTCTGAACCGAATTTCACTCTATTGCCGCTAGAGTGCAGTAATATATCAGCAAGAGTCGCCAATGTGCTGACCAAGGAGGTTATAATATATGGAGGCGTCATGGCCGACCATTCCCATTGCGGAAAATGAAGCCAACCCCTTGCAAGCTCGGTGAGGCTACCTTTCCACCCTAACATTTTTTTAGTCATGTTTTGATATTTCCGTAAGGAAGATGTTTTATATCTAATTATTTGTAATTAACAGACAGCAATATTCAGAAAATAAAGCAAAACAGACCTAGAAATATATTAAATCTCCCCAAAATTCATTAAATGGCAGAGGCATATTTAAAAATTGTTTCACTTATTGTGTGAAGCAGATTAGAATTTAATTTATCCGCTTGATGCCCTGTATTCTTGAAACATAATTGTACCTTTCACTTCATGGGAGTGAGAAAATACAATATTTTAAAATAGAGATTAAAAAAATAAAGAAAAAAAAGGAAGGAAAAAAATCAACCAAAACAATCTGAATGCAGGAGCTTTTACAATGTGTTGCATTCAACATGCAAGGAGCTGAATTTAATGTCACATAAATTGATACTGTGAAAACTGCTAATATGTTCCAAATTTGACATAAGAACGTAATTAAGGATTGTATTGGATGGAGTATAAGAATTGAAAAATTCTGAAAGGAAACGGTAACCAAATGCCACAGTAAATCCAATAAGTTTTAATTCAAATTGCCCTGAACAGGCTTCAATAATGAAACTGAGGTGAAATTCAGACAAGAATAAAATTATAAATTTTCACAAATTTAGTTTTCCTGAAGCCTTCAATTTAAACACTTTAAAACAAATATTTTTCAAATGCAAATTCAATATCTTATTTGAAAAAATATGTATAATTAATATATGTATAATAAATATAACATTTCTTACAGATCTAAGGAATAGGCAATTCAAAGAGAAAACCATGTAATTTTTTTTCATGGGTAAGTTAAACAATACTAAATATTTTTTTCAGATGAACTGTTTGACTTACTTCAACGTTTACATTTGTTTTACTATAAAATAAATGAAAATAATTTTATAAAACTATTACTTTTTCTTCTTACAAAGTAAGAAGTATTGTAATTGTCTGGTGAAAAATAGTGAATTTTCAATCCAAAACTCTCATTGACAGGACAGAGTGGATAAATCATAAAACAAAAAAGTGGATGAATCTTGTTCCTGTAAATAGTAAATTACTTCCTCAGATATTACAAAGGACTCTTAAAGAATGGTCCTTGAAGTGAAGAATATTATTATTTTATTATGTTATTATTTTATTTTACAAACCTTACAACTTGGCTGAGTAGCAAGTTGATGTCTCTCAGAAGATGGCTTTGTTTTCTAAAGGAAAAAAAAATAATGAACATTAATACAATGTAAGTAGGTTAAAGAAAGATACTGTAGCTGTGATATTAATTATACCTCTTTTGGTGTCAATTGCAATTAGGCTGGGTAAACAGAGAATACATTTGGAACTGCTCCATCCCTTAATCAAGGTCCACTGGGATATGTTACATTTATTTGGTCTGCGCTGAAGTGAAGGCTGCATAAATATGAGTGCGGAGTTGGAACCCATTTCTCCCTCCTTACAGCTCTAATCCATGCTTGCCTTCTTTCTTGGTCTTTCTCACTAGGAAATCTAAACATGAGCAATGAATGGCATGCACAACTTTCCAACCATTTATGATCTCATTCTTATAAATAAAACATATGAATAAATACGATGGTTCTTTTTTTTTTATTTTACGTCAAAAAAACAGTTAAAAACTGCGTATGACGTGCTATGGGGAAAAGTGAATTGTGTGCACATTTTCAAAATTCTGTGATCCCTACACTAAGTCATATACTACTTAATTTTGAATTTTGAAAGGGAGAAAAAAAAAACAAAAAAACTCCCATGTAATAAAATCTATTTTCAAGGATAAATAAGCAATAAATTTTGACTTTTGAAAGGGAGAAAAAAACAACTCCCATGTAATAAAATCTATTTTCAAAGATAAATAAGATAAATTTTGGCTCTTATTACTTCCTGCCGCGACAAATGGAAACGATAATTTGAATAATTGTATTTCCCACTGAATTCTAGAAGACGTGCGCAGAAAATGAAGTTACATTTATAATCCATAATTTATTAATCACCAAACCGAAAGAGATCGTAAATGAACTCGCTTACCTGAAGAAAAACAATTTTTTTTTCGTGGTTTGCAGTACCTGACCTGTTGGTGCAGCCATAAGCACAACAGGTTGCCATTTTATCATTCTGAAATAACGACAGATAGCTTAATGTTTTTAAAGAAGCAAAAGGGTAAAAAGCACATGCTAATATGTAATAAAGATATGCCTTGATTTACTATGTTCAATTACGTCTGGCCCTTTCGTTAGATACTCACCTTGAGAAATATAACTCCAAGCAATTTATTTCTCTAGGGAAAAAAATGTTTATTCAACGTTTTTTCCCCAGGAATAAAAATAAATAACTCGCGGTACAGAAAGAAACGAGCTAACATGCCGGAACACACCGAGACGAACTCTGATGTTTTGGTCAGATCAACATGGCGGACACACCAGCGATGGGCTTCACTTTCTGCGGCCGATGCCGCCTCCATATATTATAACCTCCTTGGTGACGAAATCGACGAAAAATGAAAAAAAAAGACAAATAAAAATGAGTCATTTCCTATTGTCATAACATAAAATTAATTTCTATACCTAACGGCATTGTTATAAAGAGAAAAGAAAAAAGGACATTTCATTAAAATCCGCTCCGTAGTCATGAGTTTTACACTACGCTTGAAACATGAAATACCTATAAGCAATCATCACAAAATGCAGATACAATTACAAAGACAAGATAAAAGTAGTAATGCAAAACAAGAAAGTTCTAAATGCAATTATAAAATACCGAATCCTAAATGCAGAACACAAAATATTGATACAAATACAATTGAAGGGCTCAGTGCATGAAGGTGTTAACTCAGATTTCTATTTTGTCGCCAAAGCGACTTTTCTATGAGTTTCATATTAGTTGCTTTGCTAATTTTGATGAAAATCACAATATTTGCCATATAAACAAGAAATAATTTCCAGTAATATGAAAAAAGTTCCATGCAAGTTAACTAAATCTCAAATATCGACTTTGGCCATTTTCTGAGTTAACACCTTCTTGCACTAAGCTCTTCAATTATCAAATATAAAGTACACTTTTAGACCTCAACTATATGATAGAGAGTGTGATTAAAAAATACAAAACGGAAGTACTGCATCCAAGTCTAAGATATCAAATACAAATACATTACCTTTGTTACAAATACAAATATAAAATCCTAAGTGCAGAACACAAAATATTGATACAAGATACAATTACAAAGTGAAAATACAGCATTCAAATCTAAGCTACAAAAATACAAAAAAAAATATTCTCTCTATTAAAAAAGGGCGACATAAAGGCATAATATAGAGAATAAGAATTATAATCAGAATTATTTATCAGGGATTTTTCCTTTTGCAGTTCTGCCATTGATTCGTGACATTTGAAAGTTGTATTTTTGCAACTATTATCTTGGATTTCCGATATTTGTCTTGATGTGTGGGAGAGCAGTAATCTAGTGCGATTTCGCACGAATTCTCCGACACTTTTTACTTTCAACACGACATATGTGCTTACACCTCGCATCTCGTCACCGGGGCATAACATCTGGCTCGCGCAAATGTTCCCACGCTGTCACTGGACGTCTGGGGCTGAAGAGACTGCGATCGCGTACCCTAGTTGTTGGTAGTGGTGGCTTGCGCGCGCAGCTACTGGAGGGGGGAGACGCGCTGTCCCACTGCCTTTTGCAAATTGCAGGGAGGTACTCGCACGGAGCCAGATCAATTCTAATAATATGTGCATAGTAGCACGCGGCACTTTCAGAGAGGATTTTCTCCTTGACGAGTCTGAACTTTTGGCCGGTTCCCACCCTGGAGAGCGCCGCATCGCTGTCTTTACTCCACTCTCTCCTACCACGAAAGGGAGGACTTCAGCTGTGGAGGAGCCCGCGGAAAGTAGGTATGTACGTATGGGTCGTATTTTTCTTTTTCTCCAGCGTGCACCTGCGCCATCTTGTTTTCTTTTGCGGCTGTGACTGCCACATCTACTACTAATGCAGTCTGGCCCCGCGCGAGCACCAAGTCCGGGCGATTGGGTCCCATCACCGTTTTGTTCTCACGGAGGACCCGCCACCCACTCTCCACAGCGGCCGCCTTATAGGCGTCAGCTATTGTGTTGTGGCGTTGTTACCATTCTGGAGAAAGGGACAGGCACTCCGTGAGCACGTGAGAAATTGTTTCTATCGCCTGTTGGCCATTCCAGTGGACGCATGCTTCGCGGCACAAGTTTGATGGGTTGCCGGGGTAGTGATTGAAGGCCGGCGATGAGTTTAACCTTGCCGAGAACAGGAAACACCGGGATTCTCATGTTGGTCCCCGTTCTCAAGAAGTAGGTACACTCCTTCCGACTCCTTGCAGCGCTTCAATGTATATTCCCTGGGTTGATTGACCTTGCCCCCTCAGCGAGTGCGTCTCGTGAATGCTTTCACGCAGTCACTTCACCAAAGAGCGGTCTCGGCGGAGATGACACCTTGAGCTTCCCCCTCCGCTGTAGTGTTGTGCTGCTCCATCACCGTGTCGGTCCGCCCATGGTTAGCTGCCATAGGTCTCGGACCAGGCGGCGTACCTCTGCTCCGTCTGCTCCGGAGCGTTGGCACCGATCTGGTGAGGAGCATCTCCGATGCCCACAGCGGGTTCGGCTGTGATTCGCTCCTTCTCCATGTGCGCGGCAGGGGGAAGGAGGGAGGAGGGATATGGAGGGGATGATTTCCCCGTCTCTTTCTACAAATTCCCAAACTATTTTGAGTCTGCCTGCTCCTGCCCTTGCTCTTGACCATAAAGTAGGTGGCCCTAGCCTACATTTGAAATTCTGACCCGTTCAGGTATCTTTGTGTCGCCTCAGGGGGGGGGGCGCTCTCTAGGTAATACGCCGCTTCTGTCTGATGGTCGGTGTTGGCTGTAGCTTTGATGTGCGGGTTGGAGCTAGTCAAAATTTTGAACGCAGGGTCAGTGACCCAGAAATCTACCTCTGCGTTCATATTCAAGAGGCCTATTTCCCTATCCACGCGGCTTGCGTATAAAAAGGAGGAAGATGCCCTCTCCGGCAGGGACACGATCTTCTTGGTATGGGCCCTGAGGGCTAGGTCCATGGCGTCTAATTGTTTCTTGAAATACCTGCCCATTGGGAGGGGGAAGACCGTCGCTGGTAGAACGTATTGAAGGAGCACCTAAGTCAAATAAATTTGAACTGGCAATTTGGTCCGCGATGACTTCCTTCTCACGCATCCACTCCCAGTCTCTTACTAGGCTGAAGCCCACCGGCCGTTCCAGGTACATTGTGTGCTCATTCTCTTCAAGCTGGCGGATGGGCCTTCCGTCAACCATTGTGTTTATCTTGGTTTTCTTCCTACGTATTGTGGCCATGGAGTCGCACTTGCTGGCCTTTGTATATCCTTGCAATTTGCGCACAGCCGCTAATTTTGTGCTTTTGGCACTAGAGCTCGTGTTTTGATAATTAATCTAGCCCTTAATTTTCGCATTTCTTCTTTCTAGCGTTTTCTCTCTCTCTCTCTCTCTCTCTCTCTCTCTCTCTCTCTCTCTCTCTCTCTCTCTCTCTCACACACACACACACACCACACACACACTTTCCCTCTCTCCCCTCTCTCTCACCATTTTCTTAAAAACGGCGTCAAATTTTTCAATGAAAATTTCTGTTTAGGACGAGATTTTACTCTTCTTTAATATTCTTGAAGTAATGTTTCAGAGCTACTATCAGGAAACCGTAAAGTTGAGAAAATGTAAAAAAAATGTACTTTGGGCGACGATAGATAGCAGCTGGCAAGAGAATGTGGCAAGACCGTAAAGCCAGTAAAATTAAATTAATTATTTTTCAAATCGTTCATTCAATTTTTCTCGTGACCCGTAGTTGGTGTGAAACCTGTATATATTTAATTAATTTCAAGCAGAAATTACGCAAAAACTATTCGTTTTTTCTTCAAAAAATTGTAATGACCCTTTTAAAGTTCTAATTTTGTACAACAGACTTTGTCCGGGCAAAAATCTCTATCTTCAATTTTGTAGTTTTGAAATTTTTTGCAATTTTCGAGAAAAAGTGAGCAATTCCCGAAAATGAAACTTTAAAGAGGAGAAAATTTAAAGAAAAAAATGGATGGGTTTCTGAAAAAAATTCGTAAGTTTCAAGCGGAAATTATACAAAAACCACTCGTTTTTTCAAAAAAATTGTTCATGACCTTTTTCAAAGAGCTAATTTTGTACATAGACTGTCTGGGTAAAAATCTTTATCTTCAATTTTGTAGGTTTAAAAATATTTTTTTTCGCAATTTTCAAAAACTCAGCGATACCCGAAAAAGGGGCTTGTACCACATTTTTACCGTCTCTTATTACATAAGTGGAGAAAGTTTAAAGAAAAAATTTGGAGCAGCTTTTGAGAAAAATACGTAAATTTCAATCGCAAGTTACGCAAAAACTACTCGGTTTTTCAAGAAAATGTACATAACCCTTTTTAAAGAGCTAATTTTGTACAACACACTTTGTCCGAGTAAAAAATCTCTATCTTCGATTTTGTAGTTTTAAAACGTTTTTTGCAAATTTCGAGAGTCAACGAAAACGAGACCTACACCATTCTCTTAAACGCCCTTTGCACTATTCAACAACAAAATTTAATCAAAACATTTGAAGCCATTTTTTGAAAAGTTTGAAAATGTGCGAGGGGCTTCATGTAAAGTATCATAAAAATATCAGTTTCAAATTCCAGGGCTCGTGACATCAGCAAGAACGATTGGGGAGTATCAATTTGGGAGAAAATCGGCTGAACGGTTTATGCACTAGCATTGTGCACAGACAGGCGTTTTGCCGTCAATCGATTTTTCGGTATGAAGGACGCACGAAATATGGATTCTGGCGACACCGCGTTTTAGAGAATTTTTTTCCATATTTAGCAACTGTATTTATCAACTTTTTCGTTACCAGGGCCCGGCAATAAGAGTTTTTCCGAAAATTCACATTTTCCGCCGTACGATTAAAATACTTTTTGTTACGTCAGTAAGTGTGAGAAAGTAAAAATTTGGAGCCGTTTTTCAGAAAATCTTATTTTTTTAAATGGCATATATTGCATCCAATATTGCGTGAAAACTACTACAATTTTCAAAAAAATGTACATAACCTTAACGAAAGTACAAATTATGGACGACAAATTTCAATTGAAGGAGAAATCTCTGTCTTCAATTTTGAAGTTGTAGGAAGACGCCAAAAAATTCAAGCTATTACAATTATCGAAAATTCAGAGTTAACAGTCAAAATCGGACCTATGCCATCTTTATAAGTGTGCATAAGTGTGCACTCTGTTGTTACAAGAAATTTAAAGAAATATTTGAAGCCGTTTTTGAGAACATTTTGAAAATGTTGCAGAGGCTTTGTATAAAATCATCCCAAAAATTAATAAATGTTTTTCTTAATCATAGAGCTTTCACTCAGGCCAGATCGTCAGGGGAAAAGTTTGGAAAATATCGTTCATCGGACAGGCGGATGGACAGACAGGCGGACGGACGTTTTGCCGTCAATCGATTTTTCGGTATTAAGGTCTCACAAAACATAGATTCTGGCTACAGAACGTGTTGGAAGATTTTTTCTAAATTTTGCAACTGGTTCTATTCACTTTTACGTTACCAGGGCTCGGCAATAAGAGTTTTTCTGCCGAAAATTCGCCATTTTTCGCGCAGCATTACATAACTTTCTCTGTAATATGTATATTACTCTCTCTCTCTCTCTCTCTCTCTCTCTCTCTATATATATATATATATATATATATATATATATATATATATATATATATACGTACGTATACGAGAAAGTAAAGAGAACGCACAAGGTGTAGATCAATAAAGATCAAACATGTATGTGGCTTAAAAGGGGAGAATGAAGCCAGCATCAGAAATAGTTGTAATAGCTGCCCAAGACCAGGAGTTAAAACTATCAGGAGTTGACATTATGATAAAATGGTTCTCAAAATTTCCCAAGATTATAAATGCCTCATTTGCGAGGAACAACTAAAAACATTGATGGTATCGTCATCGTAAGAAAAGAAGGTTATGTAATCGTGTGCCAGAAAACGACGAATTTTCGGCAAAAAACAAAACAAACTCTTATTGCCGGGTCCTGAAGTACGTAGTGGATAAGTAAATTCTGTTACTATATATAGTTAATCAGGCGCGGATCCAGAAAGTATATTTGGGGGGGGGGATTTCTCTCACTTTTTCTCTAGTATATAATATATATCCTAAACATGACAAATAATTTATTATATAATATAATATAATATTCTAGCAAAATATTAAAATGATTATTTAGTGAATTACTGTATGTTGTAAAAATTTATTTATTTATTAGCAAAATCATTGAATTTAAAGTTGCTAAATGATGGACAATTATAATATAATTTTCCGTCTATTATTCAGTTGTGAATGTTTACGATTGAAATAAAAACACAACAAATTTACATTAATATTTACATTTTATTTAATCATACAACATAAGAATATTACATGTTTTATTTTTAGACTTTCACAATACTATTCTATGGTTCCCCATTTTCGAAAATCGATCCACCACTTCTTCTGGCTTTAATACGATATCATGGTGAATGTGTAATAACGCCAATCCAATTAATCTTTCCTGAAGCATTGTTGTTCGAAGCCAAGTTTTTAAACAGCGCAATGAGGAGAAAGACCATTCAAAACTTGAGTTTGTGACTGGCAAAGTACTGAGAATCTGGAGAAAATTTTGAATTATAGGATAAATATCTTTATCACATCTCTCAAGAGTTTCTAGAGCAGAATCTGGAAGATTACAGTCACTGAAGGATTTTTGCAGATTCCAGTTACGTTGCCAACGTGCAATTTCGCCTTTCAGTTTTAAAATTTGCATGTCTTTGCTTCCTTCCAGTAAATTGCCAAATCTTTCAACGAGACAATTGATAACCTCTAATTTGTTCGGAATTCCAGCTAATCACATTTTCAGGAAGCAGTAAAATTAACTGGAAAGCATCTAGTACATCCCGAGAGAATCGTGATTTTAAATCATGTATAACATTATCCAAAAGAGGAATATATGCAGAAATTCTGTAGAAATCCTGGCAATCTTCTACTTCTGGATTAGTGTGATTTGTTTGTCGACCGCAAGTTCGGGGCTTTTTCATATCAATATTTAATTTTTCTGTCATTTTCTTCGCATTGTTCACAAAAGTGTTCCTCTACTTCTTGTCGACGGTTCTCCAGAGTCACAATCAATGATTGCACAATTTTCACTGCTTTTATCAGGTCTATAGTTTTTTTTTTTTTTTTTTTTGCAATAGGACGCTGAGTGGAAGCGTAAGCGATAAGATATCACTAAGGCTAAAAAGCCCTATAATAAATTCACACGTGCACAACGCATGAACAAGAACTGATGCCTTACCAGCCATTTCCTTATTCTTCCACTGACTAATTTTTGTAAGAGCCTCAATAATCTCAGGCAAACTTACCGTAAATTGGAGAACTGCATCATGTCTTTCTACCCAACGTGTATCACAGAGCTGAACAAGTTTTTTACCAAGGAATTGAATCAAAGCAGTGTTTCGTTTAGGTCTGGGTGTTTTGAAAAAAAAATGTCACTTCCCTTATAACGCTGCAAACTTTGTCAATCTTAGATACTTTTGATGATTTTGATATGCTGTTATTGAGTTTATGCGAGAAGCATGGTGTCATGACAGCATTCATAGCATCTTTTTGTATTTCTTTTACTGCTCCATGTTCTCCAAGCATGACAGGACACCCATCAGTACCTATAGCAACACAATTTTCTAAATTGAGTTTCATTTTGTTAATTTCCTTCAAAACTATTTGCCCTATTGATGCCCCAGTCAACGAAATTTCTTCCGTCGTATTCCGGCTAATGATCTTGTTAGTCTGCATATTGTTGCGTGGTATGAACTCTTCAGTTTTAGCTTCATCTTCCTCACTTTCGTCTTTGTCATTTAAATTCTTCGTTAATTCTCCGAAAGCATCAATAAATGTTACAAAATATTCTCTTATGCAAGGTTTATTAGTGTTCGAGTAATCAACATATCGAAGAATAACACTAATCTGAGCTTTGCCTGATATATCCGGAGATTCATCAAACATCATTGCGTAATATCTTGAATCATTTACACGTTTTATTATTTTCTCTAGAATGTCTATTCTGCAACACTCAATTAGCTTATCTTAGACAGATTTGCTGATATAAGTTGCTCTTGATGTTGATGTTTTCAGATATTGTTCAAGGTTTAAGTCTCCAGCGTCAACCCTAAATCTAAGCAGAGCTCTAAAATTGCCTTCATTCTTCGTTGGAACGGTTTCACTTAATAGTGGTCCATCATCTCTGTGTCCACGTAGTGGTATATTTTGCTTTCCCAACAAAATGATAGTTTTGACAATAGGTATAAGTCTTTTCCTGTTTTCTTGTGCCTGAGATAGACGATTTTCATCGAGGATATTTCTCACTTCCAAATTTGGGTTACGGTAGGTTTTTAAGAAATTTTTTCCCAGAAATTACTGCGTCCTTGTGATAGAAATAAGAGCAATGATTTTCTAAATCGCTCTTTACTCCAGTCAGATTTTTAAAATTAGTTAACGGTCGTGTGACTAGAGCTCCCAATGGCACATTTTTTTGGTAGCCACCCTCATTGCGAGTTGTAAACCATGGGCAATACTTACAGTATAAACCCTTTTTAACATCTGATAGAACCAGCCAATCTCGATATGTTTGCAAATGCTTGTAGCAAACATAGTTTTTTACTGTTTTTCCTGAAACAATTCTCGTCGATGTAGGAAAACTGTGGTCTTTTGGCGGAGTCCAAGGATTTTCCAGCAAAGTTACTTTAATTCGATCGTCAATATTTTGACCAATGTAATGCCCCACATCATTGGAAATCACTGCCAATGTATTATCCTGTACATTGTCTGGAATACCTGAAGTCGACGGATGATTTAAAATAGATGAATTGGTGGCTATGGTCACTGCTGTATTATCTTCTGTTGCTCTAATAGAGTTTTGACTAGAAGAGAAGTTTAATGTCGGAGAATTTCTATCTGTTGACTGATGTTCCGTAACGCTATTTTCTATTTGATTCTTCTTTGGCGGTATTAAAAAAGAAGACATTAAACTTTGCCGCTTCTGTAAAAGAAATAATAAATTAGATTTTAATAAAAACCAATATCGTATATATATGAACAAAATTTATAATATATAATAATGTTCTTATAATAAAGAACTCAAAGCATTTGGATATAGAAGTTTTTTAACCGAGTGCATATCAATGCCTCTTTTAGAATATACATTTTATTTATCATATTAGATATGATAAATAAAATGTATCCGCTTTTTTATAATTTAATAGAGGTAACACTTGACTGACAGCCAAAAATGATATTTTTAAAGTTTATTCTGATATTAATATAAAATTACAAGTAAAATGATTTAAAAATGCGCCCTATCAATATGTAATTGAAAAATATACTTAAAAAACTCATTTAACGCTACAATAAATGATATGGTACTTTTTGGTACGAACATGCACATTTTTCGAATCAAATGTTAATACTTTTGATCAAAATTAATTGCTGTTTAAAATTGTTAAAATTAAATCAAGATACAAATTATATGAATAAAAGATTGAGTTTGTATAATTATATATTCTCATTCTAAAAAAGTTTCATAATATTTAAACTTCAATGAAAATATAGGTATACCAGATATCATTATTGTACCTATAATCGGGATATTATGATTACAATATTATAAAAGCATCACTTTTTTATATACTTGTATTATTGAATTTATTAATTGAAAAATGCATTTTATAACTTATAATGGTTATTTTTTGAATAATATTATCTTTTAAGACAATCACGATTATAGGTACAAACTTATATGATGTTTAAAATGTAAAAATTCAAAATTTTAAAAATGACTAATTACAAAGCATGGTTTTTGCAGTTTCAGTTATTATAATGTATAGGAAGTTTTAACCAATCCTATAAGATAAGAAAACAAATATACTTATAATAGGATTAGGATATTTGTTTCTGTTATCGCATATTTTTCTCGAAACGACAACAAAACTTTACTAGCTGAAACATTTACGTTTCAAATGCCTGTGACAAATTAAAATGTACATTGACTGACAATTTTTTTTTGGGGGGGGGGATTTCCCTTATCCCCCCCCCCCGTAGATCCGCGCCTGAGTAAATTATTTCCTCTAACATGTGGTGTAGTCAGAATCAATATTTTGTGTGTCCTTGATACCGAAAAATCGATTGGCGGCGAAACGTCCGTCCCTTCGTCCGTCCGTCTGTGGTCGACGCAAGGCGTTCAGGCGATTTTCTCCAAAATTGATATTCCCTGATCGATCTGAACTAACTGGAAGCTTTGGGAGTTCAAATGGATTTTTGATGGTATTTTACATGAAGCCACAAAAACATTTTCAAAATCTTCTCAAAAATGGCACCAATTTTTTTTTTTATTAAACTTTGTTCGCGGATAGCATAAAGAACGCTTAAGAGAACGGTGCAGGTCTCATGTTCATTGATATCCTAGAAGTTCAATTTTTTTGGTGTCTTGCTACAACTACAATATTGAGGACAAAGATTTTTTCCTTAATGAAATGTGATCTTTAAAGACAGATCTTGAAATACCGTTATGTTCAAATTTTCCGAAAATATGAGTAATTTTCGTGTAATTTTGCGCGAAATAAAGGGATTTAAGATAGGGCTTAGGGTGATTTTCTATTTTCTTACCAATACAGAAAAATCGAATCTGCAGTTCGTTTACCATTGCAAAAAAGTTTTCTACAACTCGGAAACGAAAATATCTAGTTTTTGAAATGTTAATCTCTCACTTTTTAAATTTATTGTTGTTGTTGTTGTTGTTGTTGTTGTTGTTGTTGTTGGTGTTGGCATTGGCGTTGGCGTTGGCGTTGGCGTTGGCGTTGGCGTTGGCGTTGGCGTTGGCGTTGGCGTTGGCGTTGGCGTTGGCGTTGGCGTTGGCGTTGGCGTGGGCGTTGGCGTTGGCGTTGGCGTTGGCGTTGGCGTTGGCGTTGGCGTTGGCGTTGGCGTTGGCGTTGGCGTTGGCGTTGGCGTTGGCGTTGGCGTTGGCGTTGGCGTTGGCGTTGGCGTTGGCGTTGGCGTTGGCGTTGGCGTTGGCGGTGGCGTTGGCGTTGGCGTTGGCGTTGGCGTTGGCGTTGGCGTTGGCGTTGGCGTTGGCGTTGGCGTTGGCGTTGGCGTTGGCGTTGGCGTTGGCGTTGGCGTTGGCGTTGGCGTTGGCGTTGGCGTTGGCGTTGGCGTTGGCGTTGGCGTTGGCGATGGCGTTGGCGTTGGCGTTGGCGTTGGCGTTGGCGTTGGCGTTGGCGTTGGCGTTGGCGTTGGCGTTGGCGTTGGCGTTGGCGTTGGGGTTGGCGTTGGCGTTGGCGTTGGCGTTGGCGTTGGCGTTGGCGTTGGCGTTGGCGTTGGCGTTGGCGTTGGCGTTGGCGTTGGCGTTGGCGTTGGCGTTGGCGTTGGCGTTGGCGTTGGCGTTGGCGTTGGCGTTGGCGTTGGCGTTGGCGTTGTCGTTGGCGTTGGCGTTGGCGTTGGCGTTGGCGTTGGCGTTGGCGTTGGCGTTGGCGTTGGCGTTGGCGTTGGCGTTGGCGTTGGCGTTGGCGTTGGCGTTTCTTTTGCGTTTGCGTTTCTTTTGCGTTTGAGATTGAGTATGAGTTTGAGTTTGAGTTTGAGTTTGAGTATGAGTATGAGTTTGAGTATGAGTTTGAGTATGAGTTTGAGTATGAGTTTCAGTTTATGTTTCAGTTTATGTTTCAGTTTATGTTTCAGTTTCAGTTTCAGTTTAAGTTTCAGTTTGCGTTTGCGTTTGCGTTTGCGTTTGCGTTTGCGTTTGCGTTTGCGTTTGCGTTTGCGTTTGCGTTTGCGTTTGCGTTGGCGTTGGCGTTGGCGTTGGCGTTGGCGTTGGCGTTGGCGTTGGCGTTGGCGTTGGCGTTGGCGTTGGCGTTGGCGTGGGCGTTGGCGTGGGCGTTGGCGTTGGCGTTGGCGTTGGCGTTGGCGTTGGCGTTGGCGTTGGCGTTGGCGTTGGCGTTGGCGTTGGCGTTGGCGGTGGCGTTGGCGTTGGCGTTGGCGTTGGCGTTGGCGTTGGCGTTGGCGTTGGCGTTGGCGTTGGCGTTGGCGTTGGCGTTGGCGTGGGCGTTGGCGTTGGCGTTGGCGTTGGCGTTGGCGTTGGCGTTGGCGTTGGCGTTGGCGTTGGCGTTGGCGTTGGCGTTGGCGTTGGCGTTGGCGTTGGTGTTGTTGTTGGTGTTGTTGGTGTTGTTGGTGTTGTTGTTGTTGTTGTTGTTGTTGTTGTTGTTGTTGTTGTTGTTGGTGGTGGTGGTGGTGGTGGTGGTGGTGTTAAGTTACTAGGAAGGGAATGCAAATGAATTTCGCAAATGAATTTCTCCCCCTACGTCACATACAGTTTTTTACTGTTTTTGACAAAATAAATAAATAAAATAAACCATAATGAAATAGAGGAAATACAAAAATGAAACAGAAACAATTTTTAAATTATTGTTGTGCCCAAATAAGAAGGCAAATAATTTGATGAATTTTTATTCCATCTCCTCTGTGGAAAGTTGAATTTTGTGATGTATTCTGACACAAATATTCGTATTATACTTCACAATTTTTATTTTTCTCCCTATACTTTACTATAGGGTTGATAAGTATTGGAATCATCTCAACAATTCAATATCAAATTTTGGTTGTAAAATCCATGTTTATGCTTCTTTTGAGCTGTAACATCACAGACACCAGGATTAAGGCATATTAGTACTGTCACAAAGATGGTTAACATTGGTGCAGGTGGTGAGGAGATACAAGCAGTTTTATAGTACTCAAAATTAGGATATCTGGATAGATGGATGGAAGTACATGTCATGCACAACTCTGTCAGATTAGAAGCTTTTGAGCAGAAATATTGTATTTCTGGGGCAGCGGTTCTTTACGCAAAGTTGCTCTGACATGTTCAAACTTTTCTGAAAAGCAGCTACAAAATTTTTTGGTTTAAGTTCTTTGCAAGAATAATAGATAGTGGATTTATAAATATGGTATATTTCTGATATTCATTAACACCCCTGAAATTTTGAAAATTTCAAAAGTTCAAATATATTTTAATCTGTTCTACCCCTCCAATATGAAACCCAGAGATTTCTTTCTCAATGCAATTTATACCTCAATTTTACATCTTTAAATGATGTCATGGACTTTTTTTAATATCAGTAATTTTTGAGTAATGTTGACAGAAATTGTGTTATATTCCCACAAATATGTAAATTGGAGAAATACAAAATTTGAGTTAGTTCCATTTCCGGCAAACTCTATATTTTCCAAAATTGCAAAAAGATAACATTGCAAAACTACACATTTAAAAATAGAGATTTTCGCCTAAAGCAAAGTGTTATAACAACTGAGTTCAAGAAAAAAATTGGAGCGTTTTTTGAGAAAATGTTTTTTTAATTACATAAAATTCAAGCACAAATCACACAAAACTACTGTTTTTTTAAAAAAATTTACATGAACTTTTTTAAAGAGCTAATAAACTGATTTTGTTAAGGCCAAAATCTTTATCTTAAATTTCGTACCGCGAGAGGTCGCTCAGGGCATCAACGATGTCACTGCTGTGTCACTGACTGGGTGGTCCTAGGTTCGAGTTCCGACGTTGTTTTCGATGTTAGCTTGATAGATAGGTCGAGTTCAGTCGCTGTCTGGAGGAGAATGCTAGCGGGTGATCGGTAGTTTTCAGTGGTTTCTTCGATTGATATCAGACGAATGCTGGAGCAGTACCCTAGCAAACAGGTCGCGGACCGCATGCGATTTTTCCTTCCTCTTCCTTGTCCCATCCTCTCCTCTTACTTACACACGCTTACTCTTACATGCACTACACTACCACACATATCGGGAGACCAATTGGGAGCTAAGAGCTTGTCCCGGTTGGGGCAATGCCCCGCCGGTGAGAGATACCTAGTTGAGGAAAACCCGCAAGCCGACGGGGAGGCCGGATCTTGTCGTCCGTCGAGGGAAGATCACAGTCACATCCCGCGATACAACATGCACTTCACTTTCGGAACTAATGACCTTAGCAGTTGGCGCGCCCGGAATCAGTAATTAATTAATCATTGGCCCGACGACACGGAGGTGCTCTGCGTGGTCGAGGGCGACAAGGAAGACGACTTGTGGGGCTCATATGTTATGAGTTCTATCTACTTTGTGTTCTGGTTGAAATGCTGATCTTTAAGACCTACAAATTGAGCACTCCTAAAATTTTTGACCACATCCTTGTTGAAAATTTCTGCGCCAAACACGGTTTACTTCATTGTTCTTACGTCAAAGGTAAGAAACCGTCCAATTGTCGTTTAATCCGAAATATTTAAAAAGCCTTCTCCGTTTTCTTAGATTTGCTACGCCGGTTCGCGTTTTTCATTTCCAATGTCATCACGTTGCTCAACAGATAGCAACACGTTTCGTACATTTTGAGGGCGCACTCCAGAAGCGAGCCTCTTTCGCGCGCTTCTCGATAGATAGCGTGAGCGCTAGTGCAGTACCGCCACTTCCTTCGACGATACGAGTGTAGGGGTACGGTTACCTCTGGAAGATAGAATGTAATCAGTTTGGAAGTACATTGTTCCGAAATTAAAAAGGTCTCCCGCGTAAGACAGTTTATAGGTGTGCTAGTGATTAGCGATATACATCGGTTGTACCGGCTTAGAAGGCATCTGTTCCTTCGCGGGAATTGGAAAACTGGCGACTCCGGTTACAGGTAAGATTTGGAGAAGAAATGTTAAGGGAACGTCATAAATCAACGAAACACATTGACATTACTTCAGTTCATAAAATGTTATAATATTTAATGGAGTTTTTCTAAAAATGGTGCCTTTTTTGAGGAGAACATTTTCTGTCAGATTGTAGAACGTTGAAAATATTTGTACATATTTTCAACTGTTTCCTACGAAACGTTTATTGTTTATTAAAATACTAATACATATCACCTATCTTCAAACGTATTTTGCCGTAAGTGAAAATTAGTGTCATATTTCCAAAGTGTCGCATTCCCACAGTGTATGCGAAAGCGAGGCACGTAACGGAGGCGAGGGAGAACGTTGCGCACGTCGCTATGTTTTGTTAGGATATTAAAGAATACCAGATTGACATTTCATGTGTACGTCCGTCGTCTGTCGTTTCTTTAAAGATATGTGACTTGAAACTTCCCTGTACAATTTAAAGAATCGAATGGTGTTCGTATCCCTTCGTACAACTAAAAATGTATAATGTTCATATAATTAAAGGGAAAAGGTTAACCGATTTATTTTTGGATATTTATGAATGACCTTGTATAAAAGCTGCTTAATCTTGTACCATATCGTGGCATTATTATTGCGTGAGCTGTGATAATATATTCGAAACCTTTATATCATCCGCTCAGGCCAAAGGGGAAATTACCCACACCGTTCGTTCGTGTTTGATGTGCTTATACTATTCCTTAATTTCGAAATATTTTGAAGCAATTATGTATTTGTGTTTGATTGCTGTCTGGTATTCCATATGTGTAGGATATGAATAGTACAAATTCTCAAGCAGAAAGTAAGATTCATTGATAGGCAAAGTGTCTGCTTGCTGTAGAACGGGGAGTCTAGTGATGATGCTTGCGCATCTTTCAACTTTGTGCATGTAACTTTACTTCAGTGTCAAATCGAATAGACACCAGTGGCGCTTCATGAGACCAGTGGCGTTTGAAAAGACACGACGAAAGATATCCCATGCATTCTTTCTGCAATGGTGCTAACAAGGGATATAGCGTTGCGTGTAGGTAATTTTAAACGATATACATGGAAACATTACGAATTTATTCTTTCTCGAAAATAAAAAGGAAATCGTGTAACAAAATTATTTCTCTCTCATTCTCTTCGTTGTGTTTGTGTTACTTTCCATTACGGGGTACCGCCAAGTGCCGGCGTTAGGCATGGGCAGACCGGGCGATCGCCCGGGGACCCGCAAGTCAAGGGGCTCGATGATAGGACTGATGGAAAAAAAAAAAAAATTAAAAAGAAATTAGAATTCAAGGAAATCATAATTGGAATTTTATAAGTCACGATACAGTAGTCTGATGTTTCAATTTTCAATTAACTTTTTTCCTTAAATAGGCAATTATAGTCATTACTTATATTTGGATTTTCGTAACGGGAGCTGAGAGTATTATCTTCAAGATGGAATATGGCACGACTTTTTGCGTCTTTCTCGGTCCTGCCGTAAGATGTCGCATGATCGCGACCGTATCAAGCAGTGCTGCAGATCAAGCGACTCTAGTGGCACAACCGAGAAACATGCGAAAAGCCATGCCATTTTCCATCTTGAAGATAATACCCTCTACTGCCACGTACGAAAACCCAAGTATGTAAGGTAGGACTCTATGAAATATATCAAATGACGCTAAAATAGGATCTACTGAAATTCATATTTATTATTTCATACATGAAATAAATATATGTATTTAACAAGTGATTTTATTAAACACTTACTAAACAAATCAAAACTTTTCAGCGTTTTAAGCTCACCGTGGAAATTGTATTATTTGATTACTAAATACTTTTATTTAAAACTATTATTTAAAATATATTTCCAAAAACTTTTTCTACATTCAACGTAATTTATGTTATTTATTGAAATATATAAAATAACTCATTTACTTTCTTGATACAACTTTCACATTTTTAATTTTCTCGGGGTGGGGGGATACGTTTCAGCATTGCCCGGGGCATATTACCACTACTACGTTTCGACTGCTTTTTGTGTGCTCTTATTCAATTATGGTCTATATAGGTATTGACCTTCCGGTAGCCAAAAGAAGAATCATTTAATTAGGGGGTACATTTGGGGAAGTTGTAGCTGAAAAAAAGTTGAATTGTATAACCCCCTTTCGATGTCGGTTAATTATAAAATTTTTAATAAAAAGCCACAACGTAGAACTGACCTCGCTACATGAAAACATACTTTCAATTAAAAATAATTTCGAACATTTTGTCTTTCGATTCGGCAAATACTTCACTTGGCCTACTTGTGCTACATAACGTCATTGTCGAAAGGAAAGACTAAATGTCTGTTCAATTTTTTTTCACTCAAAGATTGAAAATCTTTTTAATTGGCTCGTTAATAACGCGAGTTTTGCCATAGCACGAGCATCCACGCGTTGTTATCGATGTTTCTTTTAGATAAATACGTACTTACACCTGAAGATGACAGTATATAATGTTGACCTCAATACTCAGTAACGCCAAGTGACTTAGATTTATATGACTGTGATTTACAATTGAAGTGTTTTGGTGTAAAGAATGGTATCCCTCATTCCATGTTTCTAAGGGGAATGCGATGTGAAGTAGTAGTTTTACAGGTAGGTAACGAGAAATACAAGTAATGTACGAGCGAATTAGCATAGCAATTTGCTCCTAAAAACCGTGCTCTGATATCTCAGGCAACCATTTTGATACAGCGAATTATCCTTCAAATAAAACATTTAAAGGAACTAGTCAGTGGCGTAGGCTCAATGGATGCCAGTGATGTGTCGCATCCCCTAGTTTTTCGGCTCTTTTAAAACTTTTGTTAAAAATATTTTTCTATTCTCAACCACATCTCTCTGTTCCGTTTGTACTTTTCGTTTTTCCCCATGCGCTTTCCGATATGCGTCTGTCATCTCCGTGGATGTGAGAGACCGAGAAACATCCCTTCGACGACCGCGTTACCGAGATCATTGAACTCTCGCCATGTCCTGCGTGCAAGATGTGAGGTTTCGTCCGACCGTGTTGCGATGCTGACTGTCGCATCTCGGACTTCTCATTGGCGCTTTTGCATTCCCCCTCCTAAAACTTCGCTATCGCCTCCTTTGAGCAGGGTTATCAGAAACTTTTTTTCCCAGCGGAGGACATTTTACCAAAGAAAGGACATTTCAATGAAAAGGAGGACATTTTACATTTTTATATTCCACGATGTATAGACTAAGTCCTCTACAATTTCAAACCATTAATAGTTATTAAAAATCATATTAGACTATGCGTCATTAAAAATGAAAGCTTTCGATTGGAGAACTTCGCTCCCACACTCGCTTCTTTATCCACCAAACAATAAGCATAAATTAGTTTCATATCACAATAACCCTAATAATCTATTTTGGAGGCCATTTATTTGAATAAAAATGTAGATATTCAATACGTGAAATCCCTTTAATGAATTAAATTACTTTAAAATTATGCCACTTTAATTTCAATTCAACATATACTTTGGTTTTATTATTTTGTTTATTTTTATCAGAGAAATCAATGCAAAATTAACAATTCTAAAAGATTCTAAAACATGTACAGTAGGTATGTACATCGTAATATGGAATGCATAAACATTTAAAACGATATCAATAGATATCTTAAATGGTCCACCTTGTTTAATCCGTAATACTATGATCGTATCTCCGTGCTCACTGTGCAGGAGACGCCACTGGAATTAGTATATATTTTCCCTAGAATCTGCGTAGATCATCGCATGCCATCCAACCACCAACCACTCGTACACTCTTTGAAGAACATCAACAGTCGTAGTAGAAGTCTGGGAAGTCAAGTATTCTCGTTCGCCATCTTCTTGTTTCGATTACCGGTTGTGTTTGTATATGTATGTATGTGCGTGCGCGCGTGCAGGTGGTAAATTAGCAGCGCGAGTGTTGCGGGATAGGAGAGTAATGCGGCGTGGCCCGAAAGCTGCGTCCAATAACTCGTAGCGCGAAGTCTGTGGTAAATGTAGTTGGTGTTGTTTTGACACACGAGCTTGGTGGCAATTGCTGAACTCGTGGCTCAAAGCTTGGTGCAAAGCTGAACTCGTGGCTCATTGCAAAGTCGCAAGCCTTTCACCACTGAGATCCGGGTTCGATTCCCGTCGAATCTCATGTGAAATTTGTTCCAACAAAACGAGTTTGGCTGCTTCACAAGGGCTAGTCCAACCCTTGTGAAGTGTCCTATCCTTACTCCTTCCCAATTCTGGCCGCTGGGTAGTGACGCAGGAGCGCGTAGTAGGAGGCGCGTACGCGGAGATGCTACCTGGCGGTCCTCTTGACAACTGACTGCGACGTGACGCGACCTGACAGTGATAATGGAGAATTACTCCAAAAAGCGCGCAAAGTAACGAAGGATTACTCCACAGCGCAAAGCGCTCAACGACCCGTAAGGGTCTTCGAGACGCGTTGCGTCAAAATGGACGCAACAAATTAAAAAAAAAAAAAAAAATTGCCCGAAAATGTCTTACAAGGTTCTCCAATTTATGTTCTGATGTGACTGAAGCTGAGTGAGTGCGGTTAGCTGCCGACGCTTTTCATACATACTCCCACCACCGGAGTTCAGTCTCCTCACAGACTTCGTGACTCATAGTAAAATGAGAACTTATTTCTTTCTTCCTGACTTAGTGCTAGTGAAGGAAATGAGTAACTTCTGTCCCTGCCATTAATCTATTGGATCATGTAGTTCAGTATCAATAGTAGATCTAGATCAACAGTAGATCAGTAGTCAATTTTGTACTTCTCCCGATTTTTCTAATTAACAAACGGGAAATGTCTGTTGGCCAGAGGAATTGTCTCAGCCTCCCAAACAATATCCCACCTCCAACTCTTCCGCCTTCAAAACCGTGTGTGTGTACGAGCAGGGAAGTCAGTTGTAGTAATATCTTCTCATTTTAAAGTGCTCGAAGGAGACTTAGCACAAAGAAAACCGAGAAATATTTTATTAGTGTCCCAGCCTGTCCCGCTACTTTCAAGACCAAAAGAAACATCAAGCCAAAGAAAACGCTAGTAAGAAAGTAATTCAGGGAAGATTCAGATACCAGTCTTGAAGTTACATTGAGTGATTTACCTGAATACGATGCCAAATATCTACTGCGAAACGCTGGGGCCAACGGACACGTCTGATGACTCCTGGATATAAAGTCCATCCGCTGGTGTCATGAGTTGTGTGCAGGTATAAAAAATTAAAAGAATAATTTGTAGTTGTTCTTCAGAAAATATTTTTTTAAATTATAACGCAAAATTACGTATAAACTACACATCTTTTTGAAAAATAATACATGATCTTATTTAAAGATTTATCCTTGAACAGATTTCATTTAGGAAATAAATCAATCATCAACATTATAGGTCGCGCCAGGGCGTGGTTCCCACTGCTCCGTGACTCACAAGGCTGACGACAACTGCAGAGAATCGGCTCGCATCTTGACCCACGCTAAATTGCCATCGAGTGCCGCGCGAAGAAACGAGTAGCGTTGCGTGAACTACGTAAACGCGAGAACCTCGTCGTAGTACTTGCAGGCAAACGCATGTCACGGTGGTCATGAACACCATAGACTACTCCAAAGTTGAGTCTATGCTGACAGACGAGACTTGTACGGAAGTTGCGAGAATGTGGCGACACGTGTAAATAACTCGGTGGCCATAGTACTGGAGGCTAAACATAGGCTAAAACGTGGTAAACTTTGTATTCCTAAGCTCTTTGGTTTCCCTAAGATACATAAGCCCGACGTGCTACTACGCTCGATCGCGAGCGCAATCAATTCTACCACCCATTCTTTTGCCCGGTATGTGACCGATAAACTGCCGCCTCTGACGGACATTATCAGGAATTCGACCCATCTTTTTGATATACTTAAAAATGTATAAATGACACCGACATCCTCTTCAGCTTCGATATGACGCCTTTGTTCGCCATGGTACCGATGGACGAAGCGGCCACTGTCATATGCAAGATACTTCGCGCCCTCACAACGGAATGGACCAACTTAACCGAGTTCAACCTCAAGTCAACATTTTTTTCAGTACTGTGAGCAACTCTATGCCCAAGTAGAAGTGGCGGTCATGGGTTCCCTTCTCTCCCATGTAGTGACGAACGTATTCATGGATAGCTTTTGATACGGAAATCCTAGAGAATGCTCCATTTAAACCAACACTCTGGCTCCGCTATGTGGACGATACGCAAGTAGGCCCTTGAGCCTTAGCAGTCTTCCTCCAGCACCTAAATAACGCCACTCCCAAAATTAAGTTCACTATGGAGGTGGAAAGCGAGGATAAATCGCCTTTCCTCGACGCGCAGGTAAGTCCGAAAGCTGACGACAATAGAGTATAGTGTTTACGGGAAACCAATCCATACCAACCGTTACCTACACGGCAGATCGCACCGGCAGCAAAACAGGGGTGGGTGCTCTGGTCATCAGAGCAACTAGAGAGTGTGATGAGGAATCCTGATACTGTAACATGGAGCTTTTTAGCTAACGGAGACTGCCTTGACTTGCGTGTGACTTGGGAACTGCCAACCAAGCCGTACGGCAAGCAGCGACCGCCTCTAGCACTGCAGATGGCATCACTACAACTAGTGACGATACCAACCGCAAGATACCGCGTCTCCTATTCGCATCTCACCACTTTCTGTCATCAAGGGTATACGTGATCCCATTCAACTGCGATCGCACTTATATCGGCGAGATGGGACGAAGCATTGAGAAACGCCAGGAACACATTAAGCCACTATAAGTACAATAATATAAATAAAGCTCTAGCCCTCCACGCATGGAAAACTGGCCACGCTATTTTTAATAACATCGACCTTGTGGCCAGGGAAGACCACTGGGGACCGAGAAGGGCAAAAGAGGCTGTGGAATTTATCAAACATCCCCAAAACCTTAATGCAGACCTTAAGGCATACGCCCATACGAGACCTAGAAACACCTTATTTTGTTCCCATTTCAAGTTGTCCTGGAGAGGCAAGAATTTATTTATTTGCTGGGGCACATACAAATTACTACAGTCTATTTGACTTTTGTAGTTGTGTGAGGACTGTAACTTACAAATGCTGACTATATCTACTTAAAACTATTTACAAAAGGTCTCTTTGAACCTGTCGTAGTTTAACAGAAAGGTGGGAACCGCGACGCCCGGTCGCGTCGGGGCACGGTCCCCGCTGCTCCATGACCACACGAGTACCCCTTCTTCCACCTCACCCAGGGGGCCCGTTGCCTGATTTATCGACCACATTAGCCGATGGGGCCAACCCTGACGTAGAGGGAAACCTCGCCTATATAAACCCGAGCGCCGACCATTTTGCCGCCGCGCATTTTGTCCGAAGGTCGGAGGCGCCTCACCTCCACCGAAGGTGGCACGGCTATCCTCCCAAACCATCCGTACGTCCTACCGCATGAATGCTCTGCCCTCATGATAGGCCTATAAAAGCCCCAGCGCCTCATCCCAAATTTTGATCTTTCAATTCTCTTAAAACTCCCTTACCCTTTGAAAATTATTTTGGCTGTCCGGGTGACGCCACGTCAAAGGCTGTGTTGCTGACATTTCGATCATCTTATCGTGATATTCCTCAGGGCTGGTCTGAGCCAAATTTTTATCGGTGTAGCCGAAAGTTGTTGTATGTTCGCTTTGAAATTGGTTTTGCAGTGCACGTGCTTTGGCGTTTTACTGCTAAATGTGATTAGTGTAGGTACGCTATGGACCTTAGTCTATTGCTAGTTTGGCGATTTGTTAAGTTACTTTTGTGACTATGTCATATTGGTAGGTTTGCTCGCGCTTAGCCCTCAATATATCCGGGGAAGAGCTTGTCATCTTTGTCCTATAGTGAGGACATGTCTTTGAAATTTTTTGAACGTTTCCGGGACTTCGTTTCATTGAAAGGCTTGATAGGCTTCATTGAATGATAGCCGTCTCAAGCACTGAGTGAAGGATTCCATATCGAGTTCCTTCCTCAGTACATTCAGTCTTTTCCGAAACGGAGGGCGTGCGATGAGCCGTAGAACTCTGTTCTGGACTAGCTCAAGCGTGTCCTTGTACTTCTTTCCTGTAGTATACCACGTCGCCGCGGCGTAGGTGGCCACAGGCCGGCAACACGTTTTGTAGAGTGCCAGTCGAATATTCAAGGGAAGTGTAGGTTCCTTTAAAAGAGGTTTTAGGAGACGGAACCTTTGTTGAAGTTTAGATGGGATACGCCTGACATGTAAGATCCAGCGCAGCCTCCAACCGTTCCGTGCCGTCCAATCACGCGCCGCGCCACCCGACTCTTTCACCCAATCGTACTTGGCCCCAATCCAAATACAAACCCGAGCGCAGACCACCCCGGCGCAGACCATCCCTGAGGAAGATCACGACAAGATGATCGAAAGGTTGGCAACACAGGAAAACAACTACAGTCCAAAATAACATCCATCCAACCCTTCCGGATCAAATAGTTGAAACCATCTGACTAAAACAACAAACCCAAATACATCAATCAATTCAGGCGAGACGAAGGCAAAAAAGACTTAAAAAATTACAGCGACAAGTACAGCGACAAGTAATAGAATACGAATCACAAATACTTGAATGCGATGACTTACTAACAGACAAATGCAGCCCCAACAAGCCTTCAAAAATAATCCGCCCGGTCTGAGCATATCCTATCAAAATCTCATGTATTCACATATTCTTTGTACTTTCTCGCATACATAGATATATACGGAGTAATATACGTGCTGTAGGGAAAGTTATGTAATGCTGCGGATAATCGGTTTCGGGATTTCAACGAAAATACGTTGTGGGGTCATCTGATACCGGAAAAGTGTTTTTTTTTTGTTCAAAACGTTCGTTCGTCTACCCGTCCGTCCATCTGTACTACTAGCGTCTAAATCACACGCACGATCTTTTCCAAATTGAAGAAACCCCTGTCCATCTAGCTCTAGTCGAAGCTTTGAAATTTTGAAAAACATTCTTTAAAATTTGGGGGTACTTTACATGAACGGACCCCCGGACATTTTCAAAATTTTCTCAAAAACGGCTCCAAACATTTTCTTTAAATTTCTTCTAAGAATAGAGTAGAGAGATAGAAGAATCTCTAATCTCTCTTCTAAGAATAGAGAATATACACTTATGAAGGTGGTGTATGACCCATTTTCATGGTTTACTCTGAATTTTCGAAAATTGCAAAAGTTTAAATTTTTGGGTTAGTTAAAAATTCCTACAACTATAAAATTTAAGACAGATTTTTCCTTCAAATGAAATTTGTTACCCATAAATAGTTCTTTCATTAAGGTGATGTAGACTTTTTTGAAAATTTTAGTAGTTTTTGTGCAATAGAACGTGTAATATTTGTAATTTTAAAAAAATACAAAAACTTGATTTTCTCAAAAACGACTCCAAATTTTTTCTTTACATTTTTGGTAGGTTTAGTGCCCAACCAACCCTATCCGATGACATAAACGTCATATTGCTCTATTCTTTTGTTTTTTCAAAAATTACAAAAATGTAATTTTTTGACTTGTCTCTCACGTCCGTAATATTTACCTTTGAGACGATTTCTTTACGCTATTAGATTTGCGAGTACATATGCTTTAAATAATGTCAACTACAATTTCTCGAAAACTCAACAGTTTTCCGTAAATATGAGCTCAAAATTCCGAATTATCAGAAAACGCTCAAACGCCATTTAAAAAAAAATGGCTCCAATTTTTTTCTTGAAATTTCTTCATTGGATTGTTCTAATTGCACTGTTTAATATGACGCAAAGTTAATTTTCGTGTATTCTTTTGTTGTGTTTTTCAAAAATTATACAAATATAATTTTTTTTAAAATATCTCTCACACCGTTAATATGCACATTTCCATCGATTTGTATACATTCTTACATTTGTGAGTGGAAGAGCTTGATAGAACTTCAAACGAAGTTTTTCGAAAATTCAATAGGTTCCTGTGAAAAAGAGCTTCAATTTTCACATTTACAGTAATGCTTAATCGCCATTTTCTTAAAATCGGCTACAAAATTTTCAATGACAATTTCTATTTTGAACGATATTTTACTCTTCCTTAATATTCTTCAAGTATTATTTCGGTTCTACTATTAAGTTACCGAAAAGTTAAGGATAAGTGAAGAAAATGTACTGTCGGTGACGATAGATGGCAGCTGGACAGAGAATGGAGGAAGACCTTAAAGCCAGCCCCCGCCAAGGAAACTGAAAAAATTGCTACGAGAAAGTCTGCGCCATTCTGTAGCACCTCTAGTTTTCTAATTTATTACTGTGAATGTATTTTTAGACAACTTACCCCATTATCAATGTTAACCTCATAAATGGTTTTTGCGAGGGTTTTATAATGCGTATAAATGTCTATTTTAGAGATAATTGCCTAATCAAGCGTTAAGAGCTTATAATTGCCTATATTGAATTTTCTGCATTTTTAATATATTTTGTTCACTATATTTTTTCTACAATAATTTTATGAGAAATTACTGATGGGTATTTTTTTAACAAATAGTAACAACTGCGTAAAATCTACCAGTGCGTCCTCCGATCGAGAAGGTCTATGCTCTGCGTGTTCTTACCTGTAACGCGTCGAGCTGGGACATCGCTGGGACAAATGAGAATTTGACACTTTACGGGTTACCTTATCTACTTCGCTGATGCTCGTCAGGGCGTTCCAGAGAACTGAAAATTGCTCTCGTCTTTCCGATCTTCGCAATGATTAGTGGGCCATCTGTTCCTTACCATACACATTTGTCTTCAAAAATAGCGCTTCCGGCATCTTTCACTTTTAAAAGGTAGAATTACACAAGATAGGCGGAGTTTTCTTCGATAATTTTGGTGCATGCCAGATCAATAAATTTCCTGTTCCTGTTAAACATACTTGCTACAATGCCACGTTGGAGAAAGTTTCAGGACGTGCATTGCTACAATAGTGGCTTTATGGAGAAGATTCACGACGGACTGGAAATGTATTTCTTTGCCAGTGTTACGAAAAGGTGGTAAACTGTGCAAAAATATATTTCTTACAACATAAAAACACTGCAACTCATGCAAAAAATGAGAAAAACGATTCAAACCTTCTTCAGCAAGTGCAGTCAAAAGATGAAAACAAGAAATAATTTCAATACTGACTTGTGCCATGTCGAAAACATTCCATTTTCAAAACTTGAAAATCCAACATTTAACCAAACATTTAAGCCTACGCTCTAACATTTAACCAGTTTAACCAACGAAATATTCAAAATATAAAACTCCATACGAGTTATCTCTTACGAAATATTATCCAACTACGCAATATGTTTTGATAATCGAAGAAATTCGATTTGTTTTTGGAGAGTTGTGTTCATCCTTTATGTAACGTATTACGTATAAATTTTAATATTATTCAACTATAATGCCCATTGCTCTACCTACTTTTAAGTTTTTTCTTCCTGACTGCCTGCCTATTGTCAACTATACTGCTTATTTCCCTGCCTATTATTAAGTTATTAAGTGTCTATTTGCCAGCCTATTTTCGACCTTTTAAGTGTAATGTCCGAGATCTACTTATAACACTAGTTTAGGTTCATCCGCGCCAGTTGAACGACTGTTTTCCTTTGAGGGTTTGATACATTCGCAAAATAAGTGTTTATTGTCTGATGATTTGTTTGAAAATCTGGTCGCTTTAAAAGGAGATTCCGCTTGTTTGAGTTAAACCTATAAGTTCAGAAATTATGACTGTCAATTAGTAATTTATTGTATTTGACAATTAGACTAAATTGTTGCCATAAATAGTAATAATAGAAAATTATTGTATTTACTGTACTTTGAGTATTTGAAGTATTTTAAATACGTATGTTTTAGCTACTCAAAACCTAATGTATTTTGAGTATATATTTAAATACTTATTTACGAAGTACTTTGGCGAAGTATTTAAATACTAAAGGGTATAGCCGAATAAACCGGTGAATAGTGCCCCCAAACCTAGAAACCTGACGTAGATTCATAAGAAAGTCAGTTTCCTAGGGCAATCTGTTGCAGAGATACGAAAAACGTGTTTTGTATGTTTTGTTTTTTTCTCAGCATGTATTGCGTGTATCAGACTGGGAAAAAATGCGGAGACGGGAAAACATAGTTCAATTTGGTATTTTTGGCAACGAAGTTTGACGCTAAATTCACATAGAAAGTAAATAAATAAATTTTTCAAATTAATTTTCAACCTGATAACGTTGAAATACTGTCTCAACGTTTTTCCCTTAAATGGATTTTATAACATTCTATAAAATATATTTTTGTCAGATTTTTAAACGATGTGGACGGTTATAAAAAAAAATTAAAACCAATTTTTTCCGTTAAAAATTTTTAAATTCGTGCCTATATGTGATTGGAAAAAACGGTTTAACCGATATTTAAACACAGATTTAAACACGACATATGAATTCGAAATCGTGTAGGTGTTACATCGATTATGTATCAAACTCAATCGGAATATCCTTGGTTTAAACCATGATAGAAATATATGGTGGAAAGAGATGGGTGGCCTGTTGCGCATCCGACTTCAGCCAATGAGACCTCTTACCCTGGCACTACCAAAAGCGGTTATTACAAAACCACATATGCCACCATTTAGAACTATTTAATTGCTAATTAATTACGCAAAAATTAATTTTTTTGCTCTTAAAATTTTTTGCGTAATAATGATGAGCTAGCAGAAGATTACGCTGGATCTACCGCAATTAGTTATCACAAAACCAAATACACCATATTGTAAAGCGAATTAATTGCTAATTAATTACACAAAAATTAATTTAATTGCTCTTCAAACTTCCGAGTAATTATAAACTAGCGCTTCCGGTTTCGCTTGGAACTACCAAAAACGGTTACCACAAAACCATATAAGCCATCTTGTAGAGCGATTAATTGCTAATTAATTGCCCAAAAATTAAATTAATTGCTCTTCAAATTTTTGCGTAATTAATGGTCAGCTAGCGGAAGATTACTCTGGATCTACCACAATTAGTAACCACAAAACCAAATATGCCATCTCGTAGCAATCACATACCATCTTGGAACAGGTTTTTCCAATCACATTCAAAAGACTCCCAGACAAAAAAGTAGATACATTTTTCGGTATCAAGGATCCACAAAACATGAATTTGGACTACACGTGGTGTTATAGGAAGTCAATTATTTCATTTAGGAGCAAGATTTCTCCACTTTTTGACACCATGGCCTCACAATGCGAATATTTCTCTCGACAAATTCCCGATTTTATCGCAGCATTACAATGCTTTATCTTTACTATGTAAGTATGTAATATAACGAGAAAGCAAAAAATCATTTCTTTGGCTTGATTTTGCCTTGTCTGCGTTTATAAATGATACAAAATGCGCTTTCAAATACATTTTTATCCATTTTGATTGAAAGAATATAGGACGTGGTGAAAATAACATTTACTTGCATCGTGCCAACGAATGTTGCGGTTTATTTGTTTTTTAAGTTTTCTAGCAGAAAATCTAAATGTTAATAAACCATTTTAATCAACAAATTAAAAGATAATTATTCGAGGTGGTGAATGAATAATTATCAATAGAAGACTCTTAACAATTATGTCTTGGTTTCTAAGTCTCTGACAAAGTTGCGCCTTGAAGAATAAGTAAACTAAAAAATAAATATTTCCCCGGTTTAGATGAATTTTCGGATTCTTTGTTAGACTTGTGCTCCTGCCATTATACACCCATTAACTCACATATGTAATGCATCTTTATGCACCGGAACTTTTCCAGATATTTTCAAAACAGCTAAGATGAAGATGCTACTCAAAAATGACAACAAAATGAAATTCAAAATTATCGTCCAATTTTCTTTTGTCAGTATTTCAAAAATTTTAGATACTTTTTTACGTACGAATGGAAACCTTTCTCAGTAAACACGAAGCGTTTTCAGATTGATATATTTTTAGATTTTTCAAAAGCTTTTTACGACATTGATCATAACATTTTACTCTCAAAATTACCTAGGTATAGAATTCGTGGTATTGCTTATCTTCGTATCTTAAACTATGATCTCAGAGAGTAGAAACACCGTTCTGGAATGATGGGACATTTAAATACACCTTTCCGATTCATTGCTAATTGCACAATGGGTCCCGCAGGGTTCAATGTTAGGCCATATTCTCTTTCTACTATATGTAAACGATATGCCCTTGAGAATTCGAGACGGAAGAACAGTTCTCTTTGCGGTTGATACGAATATTCTTTGCAATAAAGAAACCGTAAATAGTACAGTATCAGATGTTTCAAAGTGGTTTCGTTATAACAAATTAATAGTAAACGAAGGAAAAGCAGTTTCAAAGCAGTTTCCCATTTTAAATAAACAATTGCATACTCTATTGAAAATAAACCATGTGCAATTGACCGATGTTAAGGTAACAACATTTTTGGTCCTCTCAATTCAGGCAAACCTCAAATGGAACGTCCGTTTAAATGAATTGAACACAAAATTAAGTTCATTATGCTTAGGCATTCAGAATTCTTTCAAATTCAGTCAGCCTTTATACTGCTTGTGGTGTATATTTTGCGAATGTTCATTCTCGCCTGAGATAAGGCACAATATTCTGGGGAAACACATCGAATAGCTCCCAAACGATTAGATTACAAAAAATAATTTTACGAATAATAAGCAAAATTCTACCCACGTGATTCTTGTGGGCCTCTATTAAGCTAGGAATTCTACCATTATCTTGCCTCTTGATTTATGAATCAGTGATTTTTGTTAAAAATGATTTACTCAAGGGTGGGAACATATTTCCATCTAATACCGATATCTATAACTATAACACTCGACTTAGTGATTATTTTCATCAGGTGTCAGTATCAACAGCCCAATTAAAAAATTCACATACAATACGTGTACTTTATTTTACAATACATTGCCAGATAGCATTAATTGATTAAATTTGATAAACTAGTTTAAAACCAAGTAAAATGTTTTCTGCTGCATAACTTTCTGTACAATTAAAGACTATACCGTGCATAAAAAAGGAAAGTTGTTTATTTTTTACATATATTTTATATATTTATTTTACGTAAAAAAAAACAGTTAAAAACTGCGTATGACGTGCTATGGGGAAAAGTGAATTGTGTGCACATTTTCAAAATTCTGTGATCCGTACACTAAGTCATATACTACTTAAATTTTGAATTTTGAAAGGGAGAAAAAAAACTCCCATGTAATAAAATCTATTTTCAAGGATAAATAAGCAATAAAATTTGGCTCTTATTACTTCCTGCCGCGACAACATGGAAACGATAATTTGAATAATTGTATTTCCCACTGAATTCTAGAAGACGTGCACAGAAAATGAAGTTACATTTATGTCCAGAAGCAAAACAAGGGGCCATCTCAGCATTTGCTCAATGGATCAGGGAAACTGGACGAAAAACCTGATCGAGATGAGGGTCATTGACTCGGAGGCTGTAGTAAAATAGTTGTTACAGGTTCTTTATACACACTTATACAGTCCAAATGGTAAATAATGCATTTTTTTAAATTTGTTGCGAAATAAATGTTACTTTCCTTGTGATGCTCAGTATAGTCTCTAATTGTATAGAAACAGTTATGCAGCAGAAACGATTTCACTTGGGATTTAAACTTTTCTACTGAATTTAATCGTTTAATGTCATCTGGCAAAATGTTGTAAAAT
>BLKR01007325.1:0-39449 GCA_011170035.1 Teleogryllus occipitalis | reverse complement strand
GCAAGTTCCCTGCGCAGATCATTAATTAAATCTGTGTTGAAGCGCATGCTCTCCTCTAACTTCGTAGCGACCATTCCGGTGAGAACGGACGCTAAGGACTCGAGGAAAGCAGGACACTTCACCACCTCTTGCAATGCCGTATTCAACTCTACATTGATACTGGCCGAGCTAGAGTTGGATCTGTTAGTCCTTGCCATGATGATACGAAAGTGGAAAGTAAAGTAATAAATTGAAACAGGCGAAATTATTAACGAGTGAAAATTGACGAAAGAAAAATTCAGAGGAGAAAACTGAGACACTGGTAAATTTGATAGAGAAGAAACAAGTCAAAGGTAGGATATGTAAAAAGTAAGATAAAATAGAAAAGTAACAAAAAAAGAATAATGAAAAAACACCAGTAAAAGAAACGTGCAACACTTATCTTTCTATCCTTGCGCTGCGACGACACCGCCGGTGCAGTACGCTAAGCCTTTGACCACCTGCGGGAAAACTACCTGCGCCTAAGCTCGGAGCGCTCCGGGACGGTGTTCACTCGACGAGAGACATCCACAGACGTCCACATCCATGATGAAATGGTTATTACTGGTGCAAATTTGCGAAGAAGATTCGGGGAAAATAACAGTCTGTGTTATTGTTACCCAAAATAGTATTGAATCGAACGATGATCAAATATATTTGTTTGTTTGGTTGGTTGGTTGGTTAGTTGGGTTTTTTTGTTTTTTTTTTACTTAATATGTCTACTAATTGCTACCACTACGCATATTGATTCAGTCATGATAGGTAGGAATCATAAGAACACAATAGAGGGACGTGACATGAAATAGTATGATCAAATTTTAAAAAGACATAAGTATATGGTTAAAATAACAAATGGCCATGTCTTGACCGAACTTTAAAAATAATCGATCTTTATGCTCGTTCTCACAATTTTTCTCTCGTTTTGCCTTACGTCGCATCTCGTTATCTCCACCACTTCTTCCACATGTATTTCTGCCACTCTACCTTTTGTCATTTCGCACATAAATTTTATGAGGGTATTATACTCTTATGCAACTTAATTTTAAGAAGAGATTTATATTTTAATTGTTTTCCAAATGCTCATGGGTGATGCCTGTAAAAGAAGGAATGCGAAAAGCCGCGAGGTCTTCTCGAAGCGAGCGGGCGCATTGGCAGCTAATGCGAGTAAAGCTCTCGCATCCGTGCAGCATATAGGACCGGGTGGGCGGGTAGAAGATGCAGGAAGGGGGCGTGGCATGGCGGGGCGATTGAGCTGGCGCGCGCAGCGAACATGGCGCGGCGCGTGTACCTGCCAGCAGCGCGTGTATCCGCCTGCGGGCGACGCGCCGCCCCGCCACGCCCGGCTCTGCCTGGACGCGCTGTATCCAGTCCCGAGATCGCCGCTGACGTTACTGCGGTGCCACCATTACTGGTAACGTAACCATTAGCTTCACCAACTCCAACTTTACTTCCACCGATTCCAACTCTTAATTTAACTTCAACTTTTCCTACTCAGATTCCCACTTCGGCTTTCACTACGACACCCACCCGGATATCCATCCGGACACCCCACCTGACACCCCACCTGGACACCCCCACTGACACCACCGGGACACCTCCCACCGGGACACCCCACCAGACACCCCACCGGGACACCCCACCCAGACACCCCACCGGGACACCCCACCTTGTGGACCCGCCCAGACACTACCCTTAACCCCACGCTCCGGACTGACGCTCCCACACCCAAAACTTTCCACTCCCCTCTCTGACAGCATCATCTACTAAACCATCGTCTCCGACTCCCACTCCCACTCCGTCACGTGATCCCAGTCTTTCCGACACCTAAACTTTTCTAAATATACTCTGAATGCAAAATATATTTTATTAGATAGTTTTAGCTGTAAAATATACAGAATGTAAATGAACGATGATACATAGATTTATTTCCCAGAAGGGTACTTTCCTGTGTGTCGCAGAAAACAAATATTTTCATTTCGTTTATTTGCAGTAGTTTGAGAGCTTTAGAAGTGTGTACTTAACACCAACACAAAATTTACTCGGCTTGTTTTGATTCATAAGTTATATTTGACATGTTCAGTGAGAGAAAAATTTTTCCAGGTTAACGTTGAAGTCTCCGTGTATTTCGAGAGCATCCGGGCTCTGTTAGAGCGTCGGACTGCTTCTTTAGAGTAGACTGGTGGTGGTAAGCTTCTTGCTCGGTGGGTGTGACGCACCCGTAAAGTCTGTCAATCTACCCTCACTTTCTGCTAGCACCCCACTCGCTCCCGCAAATCTCCCTTCTTTTGCTCTGCCTGACCTTCCCCGCCCTTGTCTGCTTGCCTGGAGCGACTCCCCTCGCCCCTGCCGCTTCTCATTATCAGACCATTTCCTTACTTTCTCCCTCGCCTCTGGCTCCGCTCCTTCATGTCTGTCTCCCCACTCTGACCGTAGAACTCTGCCTCTCCTTTTTTACCCTCCATTCTCCCCCCCTTTACCATCCCCATCCTCTACCTAAACACCCAACTATCTAACCGTGGAACATTCCACTCTTCCAACCTCCGTTCTCTACCCTTACCTTTCCACCGACCCTCCACTCCCGACAATATACCCGCGATCCTCATTACTCGACCCTCCACCCTCTACTCTTCCCCTTAATCCTCAACCTACATAATATATCCCTAACTTCCATACGCTACCCTTCATCCTCTACTTTCCGCCCCTACTCTATACACCACCCCTACATTGTTCACCCGGCCATCCACCCCGACCCTCCACACTCTACCCCTACCCTCCACCCTTGGCTGTCCACCCCAGATTCTTCCCCTGTGCACGTTACGCCCGTCCTCTCTCCGCCGCGCCCCGCCTCTCCCCTCTCGACGGCGCCCTGCTCCGCTCCGCCCCGCCATCTGCGCCCGCGCTGCCCAAATATTAGTCCAGCAGAGTGTGCCTTGCACCGGCCCCGCGCCGTAATCGCGTGAGCGCCTTGGCTGGGCCCGGGCCTTCCTCGCCCCCACCTCTTTCCCTCGCCGCCATTCCCTCCCTGCACCCCTCTTTCCCGCCGCCTCTCATCCCCTGGACCTTTGCTCTTCTCCAGCCTTTGCGATCCTTCAATCCGTGCTAGTCTCGTCTTATTCCGTCGTGCTTTGCTCCTCCCACTGCTTTTCCCTGCCTCGTTTGCAAACCGCGATGCCCCACCGCGCCCCCCGATCACCTCTTCATCTCCTCGTCTCTGTCTCCCGTCATCCGCCTATACACTTACGGGATTTCCCCTTGAAGCGAAATTCTCTGGGGGGGGGGGGAGTCCGCTCATCAAAAGTGCCTCATTGTGTCGGATGTGTGCTTGAGAAATCACAAAAGGCTTAGTACTCGAATTGTTACTCGTGATTGTTTCCACAATGAATTGATATTATTGTCAATAATGTACACTACATGCGTTTCAATACTTTTAGTGAAGTTACTTCACTGACTTCGGAGATAGGCTTTTGGAAAGTATATGTTAGTCTACTCAGAATGAAATCTGTGAATGACTAGGGGTTTCAAAAAATAATTGTTTAAAAAAAAGATCACATTGAATTCATTATTTTGCATCTTTTCACTCGTCCAGACTAATAATGTAACCGCGACTTATCTGTGTAGCAAATATTTATTAACTATTAATGAATGTTTGTAAGTATTCATAAACGGGATTGTGCTAATATCTTCATAAAAACATTGTTAGTCTTTTGCATCCGCGTGCAAATATAATACAAGACATAGTAATTTTTTGTTTTGCGATAGAGATGTGTAAATTTTCATACAAAATTATAACTTTTATGAAGTTATTGAACTACACAAAAAACATTTCTGAAGCGAAGTTTTCGTTGATTTCTTTCCTTGATGAATGTGAGATCGCAATATACTTGAATAAAATAATGGAAATAATAGTCGAAATTACATGCAAGAGAAGTATCTCAAAATTACAATATAATGCAAAAAATCAAGTTCAACACTGTTTTTCGAAAATTTTGAGATATTTGTACATTGTTGAGTGTAGAATAAAAATTTTCTGCGCGACATGAGAAACGCTTACTAGCAGTCGACCAGGTGTTCATAATCAAATGAATACTCGTGTGATACAGGTTTCTCATAGTCGGATCGAAGTGACATGGCGGTACATGTTACGTTATGTAAAAGACTAGCATTCAGATCTGTCATGCACTCAGCCGTGCATTAAGTTGGCACTCTTGTAAGACATGTAACACGACGAAAAAAGGTAGCCCCAATTTCCATACGCGTTGCCCGTTACCGACACGAAGGTCCGTGTACGTATATTCGAATTCCTAGAACTATGAGATGCTGTAAAATGGAAAGCGGACAATAGGAACGGGCAGATATCTATGGTAGTTCCAAATGCAGTGCTCCCGTTTTATGCATGAAAAGATGGGGAAATTGCTCCGGAAATTGTTAGAACTAGCCTCAGTAACACGGTGGCTTTGTGATAGCTCTACCTCCGTTCGTCATGTAGAGCAATGATTGCACGTGAACCTCGTGTTGCAGAGGGGTGATTGCCCATTGTTCAGAGAAACTAGAACGAATGACATTGGTGGGGATTTTCCATCCGCAGAGATGGTGCGGACATACCTTTAGTCAATACCTTTTTTTTTTTTTTTGTAAACTGGTAGAAATAAAGGGTTTCACCATTTTTCTTCTGTTTCTTGTTCTTCTGGCACTTCTGGTTCTTCTGTCTGTAGTCTACCATTGGTGTACTCGCAGAATTAGTGGAGACACGATGAAATATCCTGGGTGCGAAGATCATGTGGTCATGCTATGAATCGCGTTGACTTCTGAATAAATCAGATGGTTTCACCTCGAAAAATATTGTTGTTTATTTAAACGGTGCCCTCCGAAATATCACTCTTGCAGACCTTCTAGTCCATCTGTTCTTTGGCCGGTTCTAAAGGATGCATGAGGGATGAGAAAGAAAAGATTGCGCGGGGTCCGTGACTTGGTGTTTATGGTAGTGTTCTCGCACCCATGGAAGACAATAGGAGAAAATAAGTGACGGGATAGGTCAGAGCTAGTGGCTACGTGTAGAATGTTCATAAATGCAGTGGAATCGGCATCCCTGCATGTTTACTGCTTCGAAAATTCGCCACCTTGAAGACTGGATGTGACCTCTCAAACTCGCAAGTACAGACGCTATCGCTCTGCTTCTTTTGTTTAAAAAAATCTAAAGGTCACGTTATACTATTCTAATATTACAAATTCTTCCCTTATAGCGCTTCAGCCGCATCTTTCAAAACAAAAGAAAGGAAGCGCTAGAGATTCGAAGGAAAAAATGGATAGAGCGATGAGACCAAGGAGGCGTAACAGGCGAAAGCCTAACTCTCTGAAGAGGAGAAGAAGAAGAACAAAAAAGGCGATCCCAAGGCTCTTCTCTTCTTTAGGCTTGCAGGGCCGTGTGGGGTGGGGGCTAGCGGGACGCCGAACGGCGCGGCCCGGCAGCGCTCGACGCATCCTGGTGCCCCGCGGCTGCTCCAATCTACTGCACACGCGGGGGCAATTAAAGTAATGGCGGCACGCGCCCTCGCCCTAGGCGCAGGACGTGCGTGGCGCGGAGCCCAACGCCCTTCCGCCCTTGTCCTCCGCGACCGCCCCCACGTGCAGCCCGAGCGGGTCCGCTTATCTCGGCCTCTCTCCCTTTCTTTCTCTTTCCATCTCTTTCATTCTCTCTCAACCGGATTAGTTGGCTCAGAGCATCAACTGATGCCACTACAGTGACTGACCGGAAGATCCTAGGTTCGAGTGACGACGGTGGTAGGATTTTCGACCCTAGCTACATAGCTGGGCCGAATTCGGCTTCCGTCTGGAGAATCTTAGCGGCCAGCTGCTCTGATCGGTAATTTTCCGTGGTTTCTTCGATCAACACCAGACGAATGCCATAGCAGTACCCTAACAAACGGGCCACGAACCGCGTGCGATCTTTCCTTACTCTTCTTCGTCCTATTCTCTCCCCTTACACTCACTAACATCCACTACACGACCACACATGTCGGGGGAGGTTAGAGCTTGTCTCGGCTGGGCGGTGCCGCGCTGATGGAAGATACTTGATTGGGGAGAATCCCGCTAGCCGACTTGTACCTAGGTGCCGGATCGCGCAGTCCAACGGCAGAAGATCAGCGGTATCTCCTGCGATGCAAACACGCACTTCATTTACGAAACTAATAATTTACCAGTTGACGCGCCAGGAATCGCTAATCTCTCTCTCTCTCTCTCTCTCTCTCTCTCTCTCTCTCTCTCTCTCTCTCTCTCTCTCTCTCTCTGTTCTTTTTCTGTTATTTCTTCTTTTGCTCCGGCATGTCTCAAAATGTTAATGGATGGAAACAATAAATTATGGACACGTTTTCATTCAGTTTAGCTGCATTCTTTGAGTTCCCTTTTTCTTTTCCTCAATGGCGTCGTATACTTTCCCCGTGCTCTTATTTCAGCAAGTGTTCCTCTGTTTTTCAACGTTTTTTTTTTACAATCTAGTCGGTAACATTTGAAAGAAACGAGTATTTTTCTCCTGTGACATTTTACCTCAACTTACTTTCAGAATTCCCTCCGTGTGCTTCTTGATTTTATTATCTGTCACATTTCGAGCTCGTAGTTGCCAAATTTCTTACCTTTTCCATTCAGATCCTACACATTTCTCATGACCGTCTGTCGGACGCTGTTCAACTGTTATCCCGGATTTCTCCACCGCCTTCCGACAGGGTCGATGGCTCTTTAATTCTACTGCATCTCCCAAGAGTGCAATTCGGGCTCTTTGGATTAGCATTTTTATGTCCTCTCTCTCTCCCCTCCATGTTCGGATGATTTCCCTGTGTGCGCGTCGCCCCGCTTCATTCTGTCGCAAGCCGTTCTTCCCCGGCGCGACCGATCTCATTCATTACAGCACGCGGACGGGGTTCACAATAGCCCTGCTTCGCTAGGCCCAGCTCCGCGTCGCCAGTTTCCCCGCCACGCTGCACCGCTCCTCGCAGTCGCTGCTGCTCATTCCGCCACCTACCGACTTTTTCGTCTCGCCACGCCCCTCTCTGCTCCGCGCCACGCAGCATCCCGGAGTTCTAGATCCGCTTCGTCCTGTCTCGCTTCATCTCACTCTGCCCCGCCCAACTCCACCTGATTTCGACCAGCTCCGACAGGGAGCTGTGGCTCAGTGCTTCAATTGATGTCACGGCAGCGCCTCTGACCGGGAGGTCCTAGCTTCGAGCCCCGACGTCGGCAGGATTTTCGACACTGGCTTTTCAGCTTGGTCGAATTCACTCGCTGTCTGGAGGAGAATTCTAGCGGCCGGCTGCTCTGATAGGTAGTTTTCCGATCAACACTATGCGAATCCTGGAGCAGTACCCTAACAAACGGGCCACGGACCGCGCGCGATCATTCCTTCCTCTTTCTTGTTCTATGCGCTTCCTTACATGCACTACACTACTCACAAGGTGGAAGACCAATTGGAAGCATAGAACCCTTTCCGACCGGAGCTGTGACCCGCAGATGGAAGGTACCTGGTTGAAGGTAATCCCGCCAGGCAATGGTAGGTTGGCTTCGGATTTCTCCATCTTGCGGGGAAGATCACCGCCACCTCTCGAACAAAAAAAAACGTGTGCTACACTTACGAGACTAATGACCTCCGTAGTTGGCGCGCCCTGAAACATCAATCAATCAATCAATCACTCAGTCAATCGTCTCTCGTCGCTCTATTTCGTCCCAGCCCGCTCTGCACCACGTCGCATCATCCCTTCTCGCCGTCACTCTTCACCACGTTCTGCCTAGCCGCGCTTCAGTCACACTGTGCCCCGCCCCTCCCCGCCCCGCCCTCCCCGCCCCGCCCTCCCCGCCCCGCCCCTTCCCGCCCCGCCCCGCCCCACAACACCACACCGTCGCCGATGGCGGCCCACGCGCTCTCTTTTCATGCTATTGAAAGGGACCTCCCACAGCTGCCCCGCCCCGCCTCCACCACCACCTCTCCTCACTGTTCGATTGGCGACGCCCCCGCTCGCCCTTTTCCATCTTGTTGGCCTTTCAGAGCGACGCCGATGCGCTGCGCAGCTTGCTCCCCGCTCCGGCTGGACCCAACTCTATTTTTCCCTCATTTTTTTGGGTTGCGATGTGCCCGAAATATGCACCGTGTGAAATGGCGCAGTTTTAGATTCATGGGGATAGTGTGCTTTCCACATCTCACATCCGTGTGTAGAGACGCGGGTAGTCTCGCCTTTTAAAGAAGAATTTAAGTGCTCTTTCTTTCGTTTTATTTAGGATGTCCCGAAAGCGGCGAGGAAATTGGTGAAAATGGATTTGGATGTTCTAAAAATCCTACTAAATGCGTGTTCATTCATTACTTGTTGTGTTTAGGCGTTGAGTAATTGAAGGTCAAATTTGAAAGTAAGTTCCGTTTGGGAGAGATGGAGCGGAGCACGACAGCATGAGGAGCGGAGCGTCGCAGTATTATAAATTTAAAATATTCAATGTTACACTATAGATGACACTTGTTACGTTTTATTTTTTTAATGCATGATAATAAAAACGATATATTTGACCTTCTTTGATAAACAATTTATTCCATTTCATTCAATTTCTTTCTTTCTTTCTTTCTTTTTTCTTTCTTTCTTTCTTTTTTACCCTTCGATCCTTCCTTGGTATCGTTTCCAAAAACTAGATCATGAGTTCAGGGGTGTAAAAACGTTGTTGAGTTGAAAATGTAAACTTAAGTAGGCCAGGGGTAATTACACATTTTAGCCCATCGATTCTTTACGTTTGTAATTTTAACGAGAGCATATTTCCGAAGAAGTGTGCATTTCTATTGACTTTACCGCATAGTTCTTTTTTACACTTTAGATGTAGTTTTAGAAAAAGATGCCCAACAAGAAAGGCAATCGTTTAGAAAATCAAATGAAATAAATTGTCGGTTCGAGTAAAACTGTTTAATAAATAAAAACAAAGTAAATAAACCATTAATAGCAACGTACCGACATTAACACATTTATTTTAAAATGTTTCTGATGAACAATCGCCCGCGACCCAGCCGTGCCACTTGATCTTTCTTTGAAGCTCACGAGCTGAAAAGCGGAAGGAGGGGGCACTGTCATCCAATCGGTCCAAGCTTCAGTACCAAAATTAAAGCCGTATTAAGCTCGCGCTAGGAGGACCCCTTCTCCTGCTAAGTCGTTTCCTTGCAGGGTTCCTCTGTTTCAATCGGAGTATAAAGCTTGGATCCTCCCGAGTCGCGGATTGCGCACACTGCGTGGCGAGCGGGCAGATGCATCGCCCATATTGCCCCGCTGCGCCGAGCCGCGCCGCGCCGCGTTCGTCTGCCGGTGGGGTGGCCGGCCTTTGTGCCTGGGTTCGCCCCGCGGCCCCCGCCCCTGCCGGAATGCCACGCCCCTTTCCTCCTTTCCCGCCCCGCCCCCTGCCTGCGCGCTTTTTAATTAATGCGAAACAAATGGCGCGCAACCCACCGCGATACGAGAAAGTAATGCCCGTTTAAAAATACGGCTGTAACGAGACCCCTCCCGGCAGCGCTCTGTGTTGGCGTTCCCTCCCCTCCCCTCCCCTCCGCCCCGCCCCCTCCACCGTTTCACGGCTTTGCAGCGCAGTCGGCTCCGGCTCCCCGCCGCCTTGCGCGTTTGCTGGCGTCGCCCGCCTGTGTTGCCGTATCTGCTGCTTAGGACTCCTTTCTTTGCTCTGGGGGAAACGAATCATGTGTCTAGATTTTTTAAAGTTTTGCGATAAAGAAAGAGCAATATGCAGAAAGATTAGATCTCGAAGAACATTATTATTATTAGAGTTATTTCCTGAATTCCATGTGTGTATTATTCGAATAAAAGTGCTGCCTATTTGTCAGCTGGGGCTGGAGTAGAGTGATGTTGCCTCTAACTCGGGCGGCAGACACGTGATCGAGGGTCATTCTTCGATCAGATCTCAACAGTAGAAAGAAACAAATCGTAATGAGAGCACAAAGCAGAAGACGTCGGAACCTCTCACGCAATGGATAACCAGAAAAGTAAAAGCGCGAAATGGCGTTTATGAATTTTCAGTTGCTTCACATTGAAGTATTTTTCTTTCTTATCCATATAGTTAATAAGCATCCGCAACTCTGCAATGATATCGTCAAAGTTGGAACACTCTGATGGGATAACGTAACTCCCTATCCTCTCTCAGCCGCTAACTATCAAGTAGACACAAACATTATTCAGACAATATGTTTGTATACAGTCTTTCTGAAAAAAAAGAAGAAAGAAAAGAAAAAAAAATTATTCCTGTAAAAAAGTCACTGAAAAATCAGGCTGTTAGTAAAAGATTTGTTTCAAGTCAGGGAGAATTTTGAGAGGGTTATAAACCTATATGAGTATTTTATTCTTTAAAAACATAAGTAGATGTTATTTTTTCTTAATTTTTATTTGATGAGAAAATAGTGTTCATTCGTACTTTGTCACTGCGAAATGAGTGAGCTAACCAACTAGTATTGCGTAGCGTTGATATTTTCTTTTAAATCAAAATCTTGCCAGGAAAAAAAAAGATGCACTAGAGAACAAGGAAAACTTGTGGAAATTTGTTCCTGGAAATGAGTGGCCACTCTCTGAATAAGTACGTAGGAGAGACAAGAATTACTTAACGTTATGTCTTGCTCTGAGACGAGTCTCCATTTACTCCATTACATTCGATGTGCAATTCTCTACATGATAGGGGATCTTCGCAATCGGTACCAAACATTTGTGGCCCTCAGACTAGGCATAAGAAGTGGGGGACCCAGTTTAATGTCTGAACTCCCCCCCCCCATCCCAACATTTCAATGGAGCTCTTAAAGGACAAGAAGGACGAAGGACAAGATTTGGTTTGGGATCTTCACAATCGGTACCAAACGTTACCGGAAGCTTCCAATCCTCTGATTAGTCACAAGAAGAAGAGACTCTATTTTGAAGCTCCGGCTTTCAAATGTGCCCTAAAGCTTTCAAATAAACCCGCATCTGTAAATGGTCTGGGAGCATCACAGCCGTATCAAACGTTGCACGCTCAACTTTTTATAGATTCCAATAAGTATTAGCTAAACTTGCTGGCACAACTTTACAATCCACGTAAATTGAAAACATATCCGTATGATTGTAACCCACTAGCATTTTTTCCTGCCCTCATTGCGTTTGCTGCTGCCGGCGACAGAAACATCTGGATCGACCTTGAACTTTAATATAAACAACTTTTCCATCCCTTTCCGCTGAATAATGCTTACGTCAGTATCCATGTAGACGAGCGGTCCGTTTATTCCTGACTCACTTTTATATTATTTTTTGTACGAAACTTTTTTCGTTTTATGTTGTAGCGTTTTTCATCGCGTTTTATTTGTTCTGTATTTCTGTATAGTCATTAAAAACACGTCAATGCAAGGGTTGTGAGCTTCAAATGAGAGCACGCGAGGATTACGCCGCGTGGAACGAAATCCAACCTATTGAGAACTATTTGGGGAGTATGTATCGAATTATCCAGCGAGTGATCAGGAGAGCAGGGAACTCAATGAATCGATCTGTGTGTATGCTCTCTCGTAAATCCCTTTCCTCCATCCACTTGGTTTGCATTCACTACCCAGCTTTACCACGATCTTCCCTGTGTAAACCGTAGTGAAAAATCTCTTCCCCTCCCTCTTCCGTTGTCCTTCTCCCCCTTACGTTCGCCCCCCTTCCTCCTGGTGAGTTTTTTTTTTTTTTTTTTTTTACGAGGCGCTGCTTGTTTACTACGCACTTTCACCCTCGCCCACCCCTCCCGCTGGTGCACAGTTCGCAGGATCTTCCCCTCCCCGCCGCCGTCCCCGACCCGCATTGCGTCGCCGGGCCCCGCCCCCCTCGCCGCGCCGCGTCGCGTCGCGTCGGCCTCCGGCGCTGCGGTGGCGGCGCCTGCGAACGCGTGTAGCGGACGCACGCCCCCGAGGGTGGCGTGAGCGCGCGCCGGCCGTCGGCGCTGATGACGTGTCACTGCGACGGAAACTACTTTGAGCGGAACTATCGCGTCCAGGCAACCGACCCTGCAATTGGGGTCTCGCTTGTTGTTACGCTGTTTAGTTCTTCATGAGACATATATTAGCCCATTACAATCCCAATTCGGGGCAAGGGCTTCCGGTCTCTACAGGGAGGGTCTGCGTGTGCAGCTTGGTTGGTTTATGTTACAATAATTTCACATGTATTTTCTATACTTAGATTAACTAAGTAACTACTTGAATTACAATTAACAACAAAATATGAAAAATAAAAAAAAATATTACTGATTTTTCTAAGTTTTAATAAGTTGTTGAAATAAATTATGAAATTACTAAAATTACAAAATGGATAGTTGAATTCCATATACATATATATTGTGTCGACCTACTTTGCATCGTCTATCACTACATCCCCTCCGATATCTCATCCCTTTGTTATCCACGTATGATTTTTTTCCCTTATGCAGATCGGTGCTCTTGAATTTCTGAGAGGTATTAAACTATGATTATCTTCTATGATTCCTTTCTGTGTTTACAAATACAGCTGTTGGAACATACAATTTATGACAAGATGATTTTTGCCTACGGGTGTTGAAAAGCGGGCGGCGGGCAGTGAAGTTCAGTCGCACGATCCTGCAAACAGTGTCTTGTTTGTGAACACTGTTTAGTTATTATTTATTTATTTATTTATTTCTTGCGGCCCACATCGAAATCACTGCATCCACACGTTATTTCATACTCTGATATGATCTTTCTAATTACACATGGCCGCTAGTCTTTAATTTTTTAGAAGTTGCCAACGACTTCCATGATTACAGTTTGGATTAACTGTTGGGAGAAGCGATGTGCGAAAGGATGATATTGGCCTGCGGGCGATGTGCGCAGCGGTTGTTGCGGGGAGGCCAAAGCCACGCTGGCGCGCCTCGTGTCTGAACGCGGAAACTACGTTGAGCGGCACTATCAAGCCCGGGGGACCGACCCTGAAAACCGTGTGTGAATACTGCTTGGTGTTTTGTTTATTTCGATCTACTTTGAAACCTGCATCACTACACCCTCTCCGTACGAGAAAGAAAAAAAACACGGGAAATTTCAAGGAATTTCATTGCACTGGAAAAGTTAGAGAAATTTAGGGAATTGTTGAAAAATCGTTATAAGTCAGGGGAAATGCTATAATAGTTATAACACTAGGTATTAGTCCAAAGAAAATAGTAAAGCGTAATTTTTTGTTAATTTTATATTTGTTGAGTTTCTTTTTATTTGTACTTTATCACAACGAAATCAGAGAGCTGACAAATTAGTTTCAGACTAGCGTTAATATTTTCTTTAAATAGTGTGGAATACTCTCCAAATCTTATCAGAGAAAAATTTGAAAAACCAGGGAAAGGCAGGAAAATTTGTTTCAGGATATGTGTTGTAAGTCTGTACCTACATTTGGTTCTTACACGTGTCCGGTACCCTTTGATGTTTTCGAGGTAGCAAACTAATTCACGACTACAATTAGTGTTGTAACTGTTGAGAGATACAGTATGTGAAGGAATGATAGCGTTAGCCTGTGGGTGATGACCCGAGAACGCATAGCAGTAAGAAGCTCGCAAATGTTTTGCTAAACGTGTGACACTGCAACAGAAACAGCTTTGAATGATTTCATCAAATTCGGGGCGACCGGTAATGTAATGGACTGACCGCACGCTTTCCAGTTCTGGAGTCTAGCGTTAAAAATCCCAGTCGATCTTCATGGAATTTGTAGTGAACAGGGTTCCCGGCAGGTTTTCTCGGTTTTATCCCGTGCCTCTTTACTCCACCTTGCTACAACATCTTCATAATTAATTCTACCATAAAAAAAAGTCGGCAATTTCCTGTCACGGTCATTAGGCGTAACCTTTGGCGTCGTGAAAAATGCCGTCAAACCTATGAAAAGAGCTGTCAAGACAGACTGACTGTACACATGATGTCACATTTGTGTACACGATTGAGTTGTTTATTCTGTGTTTATTGATCATGAACTCAGCAAATAGGATGGTGTTAATACACATTACTTTCATTATTTTGCGCCTTTTGTTCTCTCATTTAGGTACTCAAGTAATGAATAGCCTGATTAACTTCTCTGCATGCCACCGATATAATTTGAGCATTTTAATCGCGTTAGTAATGGTTTTGGCTTTATAAACAAAACATCTACTCTCGTGCTCACTCGTTGTACTAGTATCAGCTAAACTTCAGAATCTTCGTGATTCATTACACCAGAAAAATAAGGAAATTTTAGGCTTTCGCGTCGGTATTTGTACAGTACGGTTTGTGAATTTTTATTTTCTTTGTGCATTAATTTGGAGTTCAGATCAAATCTTTATGCCAACCCAGCCACTTAATGATCCTGATCTCAATGATTTATTTATTAGAGATTCCGCGTGCGTCAACTGCTAAAGTCACTAGTCCCGTAACTGTAATGCAAGATTGTTATAGTGGGACCTGGCGGTGATCTTCCCCCGCTCGATGCCAAGATCCGGCTCCGATATTATTGTGAGCTTACAAGATTTTCCCAAACCAGGTATCTCTTACCAGCGAGATACCGCCCCTGCCAGGGCAAGCCATAAGCTCCAGACTGGCCTCCCGGCAAGTGTGGTAGTGCATGTTTGTGTGTAAGGGGCGAGGTTACGATAAAGATGAGGATGGAAAGATCGCGTGCGGTTTGTGGCCGTTTGTTAGGTACTGCTCCGGCATTCGCCTGGTGTTGACCGGAGAAACCACGGAAAACTACCGATCAGATTAACCGGCCGCCAGAATTCTCCTCCAGGTAGCGACTGAATTCGACCTAGCTATGTCGTAGGGTTTGTGAAATTTTATTTTCTGTGAACACTAATTTGGACCTCAGCCTCAAATCTTTATACCAACCCAGCAACGTTTGGCGCTCCTTGTCTCAAGAACGAGTATCACCATTACAGGGAATGGTCTCTGCAATACGTACGGCTGTCCCCCCTCCCCTTGACCCTACATCCACGGAGCAGTGTGATTGAATTATTTATCAGCTTCCGTTCGCGCGGCAGAAGCGGCGCTGGTAATGGCAGGTGTGTAATGCCGTCAAGTCGAATCGGCGGGCGTTCGCTAATGCGTCGACGACCTCGGGCTCTTGGAGCTCATTGGCCAGATCGGGCGGGCGGATCCAACCGGATCAGGCCGCCGGCGACGGGCTCCGCACCCGCCAAAGGCTCGGCAGAGGACGTTCGCGTGGCCGAATGCTCGGATGTGTTGGAGATGTTCATCGATGCGCTTGTTCATGAATATCTGTTAACGTTTTAGGCATGCTTTACACTAACTGTAAATGTTTAAAATATCCACTTTCTGGAAAACGGGAAATTTTATAGCTCTGGAAGTCAGGGAAAACTCAGGAAATTTGTAGAACAATTGTTAGGCGCAGGGAAAATGTCCAGGGTGTTATAAAACTAGGTATTATAGCTGAAAAACGTTAGAATAGCATTATTTTCTGCTCAATTTTAATTTGATGAGAAAATATTGTTAATTTGTACTTTGTCTCGGCGAAATCAGAGAGCGGACCAATAAGTCTGTACCAATAAACCTTTAAGTCTGTGAAACTACAAATCTTATAAGAAAAAAAAAAATTACTTGAAAAGGGTGAAAAGTCAGCGAAATTGGTTCCAGGAAGTAAGTGACCTTCCTGGTGGATCTTTGTGAGTGTATTTGAATTTGGAGTGATTCTCCCCTGGGCGTGTAATGTCACTCAATAATTAGTCCCAAATGTGCCTTATTATTACCAATAATTTGTTTTTTCTATTGACTATGATAGCACGTAATTCAGTTTTCAGTACGTTCATCAAAATCTGTCATCAGGATTAGGAGAATGTGTTCGACGGGATCAGGCTGGTTGTCAAGCCCGAAGCCAGCGGAAATTTGCTTAGCCAAATAGACGCCTGGAGTGTTGGAAGTGAATGAGAACTGAACAGATGGATAGTTAATTTATCAATTAATTTGGCTAATATCAAATACACGTGGTTCTATAACTCGATTATTGTTCCTTGTGTACGTCATTGCCTTAATAGATGTTGCCTTCTTGGGAAATTTAAAGGTTTGTTCCACGTGCCGATCCGCATAGTGTCGAATCTTCTTTACTACAAAATTTGGGGAGAAGAATTCTTTCGTCCTGGATTGATGATGCTCCGTTGATATTGCGTATAAAAATTGTGGTTTTCAATATTTCTAGCAAGCTTGTAACCATGTTTTCGATTAATAATCATGACTCGTAAAATTAATTGCAATACTATTTTTTTTTGGTAGGTTATCAGTTGGTAAAGTGCCTTTAACTGGGTCTAGTTTCCCACTTTTACTTGATACTGTAGCATACATCCTGTTTAACTAGGGGAGTACAGTACTTTGGTGGTCAGGAACTCAAGTTGAGCTAAGTCTCAGCTTCATGAAAAAAATGTGCATCTTTGGAATGGGTACCTAGCATACATTTTTAAAATGAATATTGCTGATGAAAGTATACGTCCAAAAAAGAAAGCCTTTCAAGTATTATTCACTTCTGTTATTGGAGATAACATCGTCGTCTTTCCTTTAATATTTTTAGTGGTTCCTTTATGATTTCATGATTTGTGAACAAAAATAAGTTCCAGCGTTTTAATCTTGTGGAATGTGAGCTGCCTGTTAGCCGCATGCCATCTTGACTTGCGGTTATCCGGTGCCACACTTCCCCCTAAGTTACTTCACCTATCTCACCCTTTCCTCTCTTTCATCTGGTTCCCCGTGCCTATCTTTCTGTCTCCTTGGCTCCACCTCGTCCCGGCGTTGGCGAGCGTGTCACGCTCGCCTCACTCCTCGCCGCCCCGCCTCGCGGCCCCCCGCTCCACGGCCGCCCCGCCTCCCCCGCTCCGCGGCCGCCCCCACACCCTCCCGCTCCGCGCCTGCCCCGCGCCTGCCACGCGCCTGTCCCGCCCCACCTCCGCCCGCCTCCTCCCGCCTCGCGCACGCCCCGCTTCTCCCCGCTCCGCGCCCGCCTCCGCCCAGCGCCCGCCCCCGCCCCACCCCGCCCCACCCCCGTCCGCGCCCTGCCGACGTTGGCGGCGAAACAAAAAGTTGTGGTCCCGGCGGACGCGGCCGGAATTTGCTTGATTTATGTCTGGAGGGAAAGTTGCGCCGCTGCTTTTCCGCGAGCACGGAAGCCGTGTTGGCGCGCGGCGACCTCCCCAGCGCCGTCACATGACCGCCACGCTACGCCACGCCACGCAACCGCGTCTCACTGCTGTGTCCACCGACTGCGGTCCACTCCGCAAAGGTGAAGTCACGACCGGTCTTACCGGGCGGACGAGTGTAAAGTTCAGTGATGACCATTTGCTGCCTTTCAGTTGTAGAGACGGCCGAAACGTGAAAGCAACCTTCTCCCCAAAGTCGGCAAACTCGAAGGGCGAAACCGTGAGCGACGGCCTAGTGGCAACACCTTTGCCTTTGAAACATCGTTCGCCGAGAGGACTTAGGGTTTGAGTCGCGACTTCGGTGGATTTTCGACACTGGTTTCATAGCTACGTCGAAGTCACCCTTGACTGGAATATTGCAGCGGGCGTGCTCTCTGATTGGTAGTTCTTCCTGGCTCCTCCTATGAATACCTGGTGAATGCCGCAGCAGTGCCTTTCCAAACTGGCCTCGGATCGCCCGCGATCTGTGCTTACTAATTATTCCTCCTACTGTCTCTATACATATATTAAAATACACACACGCGCGCTTACACGTACTTACACTACTCTGTCAAACATGTGGGTAGTCTAGAGTTTTTCCCGGCCGCGACAGTGCCCATCTGGGGAGATACCTTGAGGAGAAAAGTCCCTTACGCTGACGTGTAGGTCTGTGACGCCGGATTAATGTTTCAGTTGGGAAAGAACTCTGCTTCTACCCGAAATATAACTTACACTACACAAACGGGACTAACGACCATCGGAGTTGACGCGCCCGAAATCAATAAATAATCTGTCCAAGCATAAATTCCTATGAGAAACATTTAGAATGAGCAACGGCAATTTCCTAAGTCTAGAAAATGGACAGGCGTTCCGATTGATCTTGCCTGTGCGGGCCACGTCGCCTTCTATAGCCGTGTGATGTCGTCGTAGCAATCTCCTTTGATCTGAAACGCTTCTGGCCAGAAAGTAATTCCGAAGAAACTTAACGGGCATTCGAATATCATTTCATAAGGCAACCCCTGACTCTGAGCTATTTTATCTTTAATTTGCTGACGTGTGCAAATGGTCTAAATAATCTGTGTCAATACAATCCTTGCTGGAACTATGCATATGGGGTACCGCTACAGAAATTTCTTGTTGAGCATAGGCACACGGGTGTATTTTTCATCTGGACTAGACAGGAATGATTTTATGGAGTTGGAATGCCTCACCAATAACCCGAGTATATCGTTTTATTTTCAATGTACCTGATTAATTGAGGTGTAAATATCTAGTCTTTTAGACTGGAATTAGTAAAACATGATTGGATCTTTTTATGATTATGGAAATCTCTACTTTATGTATTAACATTTTATGTTGGCGCATGTGGAAGTTTTATTTGCTATTAACGTCCTGAAATTAACATTTCTAGATTCTAGTCATTGCATTAAAATGGTAGGTTTGGCGTGTTTACTTTTCGACTGAATCCTCTACGAACACAATATTCACGGATTGTGCGTGCCCAAAACCTTACACAAACTACTGCATGTCTCTCACAATGCTTGACCTCTACAAAGTGTACGAACCCTTGTCGTTAATTTTGACCCTTTCCATATTTACACACATGTTATCCTCGTTTCTTTATGTAAACCAAACCTCTATATCTTCGTCGCCCCCTCCCGCAAACAAAAAAAGAAGTATCATACCCCTTCTTTCACCCCACCTGAACTCTAGCCGTTCCTCTCTCAAGCCTTGCGATTCGGCGAGGGAACAAGGATGTTGTCCTACAAATGGGCGGGGCGAGAGTGCAATGAACTGAAGAAAAACCTGGGCCGTTCTCCCTTCCCCCTTTCTGTAACCCGCCACCCCTCCTGGCTCTCTCTCTCCCCCTCTCTGTCTTTCTGTGGCTTATTCTCTCCTTCGTTCACTCTCTTCCTCGTTCTCTCTCTCTCTTGTCTCTCCGTTTGCCCACCCCCCCCTTCTATCAGCTCCCTCTGCCTCAACAGTGCCAACTTTTTGCCGCAGGCACGCACGCGCTAAGAGCGGTGGCGATAGGAACGAATGGAGGACCCTGGACGGGGGGGGACGGTGTGCACGGAGAGGTCGTCCCGTGCTCTCGTATGGAAGGGATTCCCCGGTGTTGCGCAGACTTTTATTACGCGGCGCTCGTTTTCTTTTGTTTTGTTTGCCTCTTCCGCGTGCGGTTGCTAAAAAAAAAAAAAGTCGCTCGCTTACCCTGGCTTTCAGTCGGGTTCGCCATGTTTAAGTTGAATTTGAGGTTAACACGCGGGTGGATGTTGTGGAATATCGATGTAACTGACTTTCGGGTAGTCGAGAAATTGACGATGGCGTCAGAATAACAAGAACTGTTGGTTTGCCTCTCATTTTTAAGACGAACTGTTAGTGTAGTATTAATGCTCTACTAACAGACGTATTAGAACGTTGCGAGGAATTCGTTCCACGAAACTTGCAATATCCTTCCCTTACCATTATTTAGTATGTGAAACTACGTTGTAAATAGCTATGTAGAACTACATGTTTTATTTTTGATGCACTGCTAGAAGGGATGCTTAAATGTTTAACTGATATTTATTACACATCGGTCGTTTCTTTCATTTTATTTATCCCCGCGTGTGGCTGTTTCGGGAAACAAGCCATCGGCTTGCCTTGACTTTCCGTCGTGTTTCCCATGGAAAGTTAAATTTGTGGTTAACGCGCGAGTAGGCGATGTGGACTATCGATTGAAACTGACATGCTGGGAAATCATCAAAGATGTTAGGAATGATTAACAAGAGCACCCGGTTCGCTTCTTGTCTTCGAAGATTTCTTTGTGCTGTAGTTACATTTTGAAATCAACCTTTAACCTAGCGACACATTCATTGAATGTAATTGAACGGTAATCGTGTTCTTCGCAAACATTTGCCTCAATATTAGGTAAACCGATTGTTTGAAATAAATTAATCATTTACATTCCCAGAAGCCACATTGACGAGTTCAGGTGTTTTTACTTCAGTGGAGTTCACTGAAGGGCCTAGGGATAAGGTAATCTATGAATTATTATTGTCAAAAATGTTTGTGTTATTATAGATAATGTGAGTTTGTGTCGATAAGACAGTTCTAATCGTTTCATTATGCGTGTCTCTTCAAATGCCAGTATCATTTTGCAATGCTTGAAGACTGAAAATACACAGTCTGATTAATAAATAATATGACCATGTGTCCTGAAGCGGACGGGATAATGAATCCAGTAAATGCTATGAGAATACAATTTATTTTCACTAATAAAGAATGACATTTTGTGTATGCCGGAAGCAGACACTCAACAACAATCCATACACAGTGGCGCAGCCGTTTTGCAGCTGAAACGTACGTGAGACACCAGCGTTCAACGGGTTGCCTACACCGAAGATTTCTGGAGAATGGAAGAATAAAAAATGTAAAGATAAAAGAAAATCTTTATTTACTTCTTGTTCGGCCCTAATGACCTTTCGGGGCTTTGTATTTACATTATCACCTTACAACGTAGTCAAACCATGTAAACAATAACATCATTACTAAAGTAAGGTACTAATTTGCACTTGTTATTGTGTTTGAGCATTAACTACGTGTACTATATACACTGTATATATTATGCAATACATTCTTATCATTAACCGGTTCTCCACAATACATCTACGAGATTATAACAAGTAGCAAACAAGCATTCTATGTTTTAGGAGAGTTTTTATTCATTAGTAGTTAAAGTTAAACTCCTTCAGCATTGACTATGTTTACATTATCATTATATGGTTTAATGAGTTACTCTTGTGTCTAATTGAATTCCTAAATAATTAGCGGTCTGGTAATTGTTAACCAAGAAATTGGCGTATTGTTAGTTGTTAAATCTTGGGAAATTTTAGGTCTCTTACGGGAGAACATTTTGGTTTCGAAGTTATTTTGGTTTATTTGATATCAAAAATGAAATACACGGAGATATGGAAGTGCCATTTGCAAATGTATAAGCTTTTTCAGCCTCTACCCATATCTTTTATAGGCAACAACTTTGTGAATATCAAGAGAAACACGATGTTTGCTCTTTCAAGTCCAGAGAGAGACGGAGTATCGTGTCTTAATGAATTAAATTAACGTAACTTAATGCCGTTACGTTGAATGTTGAGTAATGCGTTCGTTTTAACCTTTACTTTTGCTTCGCTAAGTGCATCCATAAAATTTAATTTCGACCCAAAGATGTTTGGAGTGCGCTTCGCGCATTCAAATGTGTGTGGGGGGGAGTATCTCCCTCCGGAGAGAGAGAGCAATCTTGGCTCTTCCTTTCGCAGGCGCGTGACACGGAACAGAGGGCGTCCTGCGGGGATGTGGCGACGGAAGGCAGGCGCGACCCGCGGCGGGCCGGGTTAAATGCGGTGACTGGCGCGGCTACGCAGGAATGGGCGGGGGTGAGCGTTGCTACGCAGGGATGAGCGTTGCTACGCAGGGATGGGCGGGGGTGAGCGTTGCTACGCAGGGATGAGCGTTGCTACGCAGGGATGGGCGGGGCTACGCGGGGATGGTGGGGGCTACGCAGGGATGGGTGGGATGGTGGGGCTACGCAGGGATGGGCGGGGATGGTGGGGGCTACGCAGGGATGGGGGGATGGTGGGGCTACGCAGTGTGGGGATGGTGGGGGCACGCGGGGATGGTGGGGCTACGCAGGGATGGGCGGGGATGGTGGGGGCTACGCAGGGATGGGCGGGGCTACGCAGGGATGGGTAGGGATGGTCGGGGCTACGCAGGGATGGCTGTTGCTACGCAGGGATGGCCGGGGCTACGCGAGGGTGGGCGGGGCTACGCAGGGATGTGCGGCGCTACGCAGAGATGGGCGCGTCTACGCAGGGATGGGCGTTGCCACGCAGGGATGGGCGGGGCTACGCGGGGTGGGTAGGGCTACGCGGTGGTGAGCGGGGCTCCGCAGGGATTGGCGTTGCTACGCAGGGATTGGCGTTGCTACGCAGGATGGGCGGCTACGCAGGGATGGGCGGGGCTACGGGGGCTACGCGGGGGCTACGCGGGGACGGGTGGGGCTACGCAGCGATGGGCAGGGCTACGCAGCGATCGGCGGGGCTACGCGGGGGTGGGTGGGGATGGTGGGGGCTACGCAGGGATGGGTGGGGCAACGCAGGGATGGCCGGGGCTACGCAGGGATGGGCGAGGCTACGCGGGAGTGGGCGGGGCTACGCGCGGTGGGTAGGGCTACGTGGGGAGTGGCGGGGCTGCGCAGGGATGAGCGTTGCTACGCAGGGATGGGCGGGTGGTGAGCATGGCGACGGGGGGATGGGTGAGCCACGCAGACTAAAACAAGACGGGCAGAGGCTAGATGGGACGAGCAGAGACGGAACGAAGTGAAGTCGGTCGGGGAGAGATGGGGGATTCCGTGAAGGGCATGGCAGAGATCGACTGTTAGTGGCCAGGCGTCCAGGGATTGGTATAGTACGAGATGAGGCACGAGTACTTATTGACAAAGTGACTTTTTATAAACGCATGTGAATAAAGCGAACGGGTGTGGAATGCGAGTATTAAATTAATTACGAGTAGTTTATTAGTAGTTTCGTGAGGATTGGGGATCAATATATCCAGGAACTCTGTTTTGGAGTGAAATGCGTTGTGTAGCGTCAACTCGAGAATGTTTTATACTAACCACGTTGGTCGAAGCCTTCCTATCAATTTGGTAGCATGTCAAATTCACCGTATCTGTTCATGATTGTTTTGCTATGGCTGCGTAACTTTAGCAAGTACAACTTCTTGAATTACTTGTGTAAAATTCATTCATAAGTACTTTAACAATTATTATTATTATTATTATTATTATTATTATTATTATTATTATTATTATTATTACGGATGGCGTGCTAGTTTTCCGTAGTGCAATCCCGAGTTGGATTCCCGGTCGGGGCAAAGATAGAGTTGTCGCTTTCTAATACAAACGTCTGTTAGCCATCTCGGCTATCCTGTCTGGCGTTATTGTTATTATTATTGAAAATAGTAATAATAACCCCTATTGTGCAGCCCATCTCACACGTGTTCGTTGCATTCATTTCCCTCAACTGTCTGTCTAAAAGTCCACCCATTCGGAGCGGAGGTGCGCGGAGTGCGGCGCGGTGGGGCGAAAGCTATCGGGGAGGATCAGAGAAGAGCGGAGCGGTGCGTGGCGGGGCGCAGCCGCGAGCGCGCGACACCGCCACTGGCGACCTCTGGAGGGGTGTGCGCTGGTGCGACGCCGCTGCACGTGCGGCCTGGCGACGAGGATGAGGGCGGGGGCGGTGGGAATATAATTAGACAGGCGAGCAGCGTCATCCGCGGCAATTAAAAACCGCGAGGTGGAACGCGCGCAGGGGTGCGAGGTGAAGCCGGCCGATCGTGGGTCTCGCGCTGCGGTGGATCAGGGGTTGGTAATTTTCTTTTTCTCTTTGGTGTCCAGGGGAACCGGGAGAGGTGGCTCAGGGCATCAACTGATGTTTCTGCCATGCTTCTGACCGGGAGGTGCTAGGGTCGAGTCCAGACGGTAACAGGATTTTGAGCACTAGCTTGTCAGCGAGGTCGAATTCAGAGGAGAATTCTTGCGGCCGGCCGCTCCGATTGATAGTTTTTCTTGGTTTCTCCCATAAACACTAGGCAACTGCCGGAGCAGTATCCTAACAAACGGGCCACGCACCTTTCCTTCCTCTTCCTTATCCTTTCCTCTCCCCTGACACTAACATGCATTACATTACCACACATGCCGGGTGACCGGTTGGGAGGTTAGAGCTTGTCCCGGCGAGGGCGGTGCCCCGCTGGTGGGAGATGCCTGGTTGAGGAAACCCCGCTAACCGACGGTAGGTCGGCACCGGATCTCACCATTCAACGCGAGATCCCCTCCATCTCCCGCGATAAAACGTTCACTACACTTACGAGACTAATGACCTTATGGGTTGACGTCCCCGGGATCAATATAATTGAAAGACAACTCTAGTCCTTGCTGGTGCAACGTGCGTCGTTCGCTTTTCCCACCCCTGCGCGCCGGCGCGGCCACCGCGATGAGATACACGTCCCCCGTCCCCTGGCTCCACGAGCGAATCCGTCACGCGGTCGCCTCGCGCCGCGCCCCCTCCTGACACTGCCCCCACCCCCAGCCACCCTTCCCACCCCTGCGCATAGCGCGGTGTCCGCCGGAGGGAATGTGGCACGTCGGCGGGGAGGAAAGTTTGGAATTTTTAAATTGAGCCTTCGCTCTACCGATGGAGCTTCATTGGCTTTCGGTGCTGAATCGTTTATTACTTCGCTTTCGATTTTCACTCGCTTGTGTAACTTGAGTCCATTTTTTTGGTCTTATTTTGGGCGCGTTTTCCTGAGTTATCGGTGTCTCTATGTAAGAATTGCTATTAGCTAAAATTATTTTAGTGTATCAAATTTGTATCCGTCAAAAAATATTAATGTTCCCGTTGTAGTCTGGCGTAAAACACAACCATAACTTCATTCATTCTGATTCGCTAATGTGTTTTAGTTTATTCTGCCGTAATTGAGTTGTCCGTGTTTCGCTTTCCTTTATTATCTCGATTACTCTGGAAGTATTTCATTTTTTCCCTACATGTTTTTAATACTAAGTATGTCTTCGGCAATTTTATACCTGTGGCACACAAAAGGTGAACATGTAACTGAAAATAATGACAGTAAAGAATGAAAGGAGCGGTAGCAAGCCGGTAATGAAGACTAATAGTGTCGCAGGCTTCCGCGAGAGAAGGTAATTCGCCCTGAAGAAGATCGCAACGTTGGTAACACTTTGTAGAACGCTACCTTTCTGGGACGTTCACTGCAGTGCCTCTGACCCGGTGGCACTAGGTTCAAGTCCCGACAGTGGCAAGATTTTCGTCACTGGCATGTCCGCTAGGTCGAATTCAGGAGCTGTCTTGAGGAGAATTCTAGAGGCTGGATGCTCTGATCGGTAGTTTCTCCGATAAACACCAGGCAAATGCCGAAGCAGTACCCTAACAAATGGGCCACGGACCGCGCGCGATCTTTCCTTCCTCTTCCTTGCCCTATGCTCACCCCTTACACACACACACAAACAAACAAACAAACAAACATCTACTACTCTACCTCTCATGCCAGGAGACCGGTCGGATGCTTCAAGCTTGTCCCGGCAGGGGCAATATACCGCTTGGGGAGGTAACTGAATGAGGAATACCTCCGGAAGCTGACTTATATGTTGGCGCCTAGTCTTACAATCCACCGAGTGAATAACTTTGCCACATACCGTAATAAAAATGCCATGCACTTACGGGAGTAATGACAGCAGCTTTTGACGCATTTGGAAACACAATATAATAAATCAAATATTCAAGACCCCGACGTGTGACAAAATTTCATCCTGTCCAGGCACGAAAACTTGTATAAAATCGAGTATTGGTTTTAATGTCATCTTAATTATTTCGAATTAATGCTCTTCTCATTTGCATGTTCATCTCATATATCTCGAATTGATTTTTGTTCCATATTTTCCAAAGTATAAACTATCACCTTTAACATTAAAAACGTTATTAAATATATTGTTTTGTGGACTGAATTATTGGATTATTTGCGTCATTTGTTATTATAAAAAATTGGTTGCATTCTGCTCCGACGCCTTTCATGTCATCGCTGCTTACTGACCTGCGTGCGTTCCCAACTTCACCGGCGTTGTACCACCTATGCAGTTTCCCAACTTTACCAGCATTGTGAATTCAGATTTGATGTTGTTGACGTTCTTATGCGAAGAAGTAAAAGAGGTCATCTTCGTCAACATATTAGCTTTATTAAGATAGCCGGCTTTCGACGGCTTTGCCGTCATCGTCAGCCAGCATTGACAATGCATTTACCAGCATTGACAATGCAACATTACATCCAACCCCCAAATTCAGTTATCACTTTTATCTCTGGCGCTAGAGATACCCCCCCTCCCACGTGTTCACGTCTCCAGCCATTTTCATAATCCTCACTTCACCACTATATTACACATACTTTCTTCATTTTCCCTTTATCCTCCTATTCCGATTTTTACCTCAACCCCGGCGCACGCTTTTCCTCTACAGTTCTCGGTTCCCACTCTAGCCACTCTCCCGACGCCATCCGCATCTCATTCAACCCTCTCCCTCTATCACATCCTCCCCAACTTCCAACTTCTACTTCCACCTCCGGAGCTGGCGGTGGTTGGCTGCGCTCGGCGCGCGCGAGAAAAAAAACCGGTTTAACAGGAGCTATAATTATCCCGTGCGCCGGCGCGGCTGCTCTCCGCCCGTGACGTCACTCGTAACGAGGTTCGCCGTTAGCCGAGACGAGGCTCGTCGCTTCCGCCGGCGGCCGCCCGCGCCGCGCGCCCGGGGGATGGGGTTTCGCTGGCGAAGTGCTGGCCGCCACGGTGGGACGTGGCCGCGCGCGGGGAGGGGAACCCGCCATCTCACCCCGCTTTGGAGTGCGGGGGAGGCGGGGAAAATCACCCCTCTGTGGAGAGGCGGGGAAAATCATTCCTCTTTGGAGCGCGGAGGGAGAGGCGGGAAAATTAACCCTCTTTGGAGTGTGGGGGAGGGGGGGGAACCTCACCCCTCTTTGGAGCGCGGGGGAGGGGGGAAACCTCACCCCTCTTTGGAGCGCGGGGGGAGAAGCGGGAAAATTAACCCTCTTTGGAACATAGGGGGAGAGGCGTGGAAAATCAACCCTCTTTGGAGCGCGGGGGGAGAAGCGGGGAAAATTACCAATACCACCATCACCTCTTTATCCTCACATCTCTTTGGATCGCTGGTGATGGACAGGGAATACCTCCACTACTACCACTACCACCGCAGGCGCCACCACCCACACCACAGGCGCCACCACCCACACCACCACCACCACCACCACCAGCACCACCGCCACGACTACCACCACTGCCGCCACCATTCATTCTCGCCACCACGTCATTCCTCTTTGGAGTGCGAGGGAGGCGGGAAACCTCACCTCTCTTTGAAGTGCTGGGTGAGGGGCGGGGAAAACCTCTCCTTCTACCACTGCCACCACCACAACTACCACCACCGCTGCCACCAGCACCACCTCCACTACCACCACCGCCACCACTACCACTACCACTACCTCATTCCTCTTTGGAGCGTGGGGGAAAACGGGGAACCTCAGGCCTCTTTGTAGTGCAGGGTGTGAGACTGGAAAAATCACGAATACCACCACCACCGTCCCGTCCTCACCTCTCCCTAGAACGCTAGAACGCTGGGTGAGGGATGGAGGAAACCTCCAGTATTACTACTACCACCACCACCACCACCACCACCACCTCATTCCCCTTTGGAGCGCGGGTAGAACGGGAACCTCCCAAACCTCTCGTCCCTTTTTGTGGCGCATTCTGAGGGGACCTCCCGTGCCACTTCCTCTTCCCACTTTGGAGCGCCGTGAAGGGGAGGGGACTTCCCCCACCTCCTCTCCCACTTTGGGGTTATTCATAATTTACGTAACGCTGAAGAGGGGATGAAGGGGTTTGAGGCAGCGTTACATTGGGTAAAGTGTATTAGTTTCATGTTTCGTAACATAGATATTTATTTTTTTACACTTTTCAACATTTACTGAAATAATTCATTTTTTTTAGTATTGTACTGAAATATTGAAATATTAATCACGAGTAATTAGTTTTAAAACATAGGTAAATTATAGTTATGAGATGTAAATTGTTACAATAAATAGAATTTTTCATAATTTTGTATTGAATATGTAAGATTACGAACAAAATATTTAAAACTGATATGTAGAGTATTTTATTGTATTTCATTTAAATTGGCGCTGTGGACTCTCGCTCGTGCGTCATCTGGCTGTGTGCGGCGGTGACTGTGATGGGCTGAGTGTACGGCTTATGACGAAAACTTCTCGCCAATGCATCCTTCCTTCACTCACAACTAGTCTCAATATTGTTGTTAGTTGCAGTCTGTATCTCCCATTGATTTCTATTTTAATTATAATTAATTTTCATATAAAGTAAAATAAATAGATTGTTTTTACTGTGCCATAATTTATTTTTACTTTTTGTATTTACAATGAGAATGTTGTCACAAGCATTACGTAATTATTTAGGGGGTTAAAGGCTCCCACAGACCGATGCGGAAGATTCCCAGCCTACGCGGATTCACCGCTGCGAAAGTTTCGCGTCCCGTGTTTCTTTATGAGCACGTTCAGACCTGCGCGGCAGGCGAGCGTTGCGGCAACGGGTTGGCAGCGTTTGATCGGTGGCGAAATTTGTAACGCAGTCAGACGCGTTTCTTCCGCTGCAGCTCGAGTTTCGTGGAAGTCCGCCCGTGTTCGGGAGTCTTCGCTTACTTGTGGCTCGAGCGATCTTCCCAACCGTCACCAAACGCTGACTCATAATTGACGCTCGGGTGTGAACGGTCCCGCGAATTCCGCGGCCGCGTCTAGCTCGGAACTTTCCGCGCCGCACCCGCAGCGGATTTACCGCGCCTGTCTGTGGGAGCCTTAAAGCGTGTGTTGCGAGTGCGTTGCAGGCGGGAGAGGAAGCATTCAAAATACGCCAAATTTGCGATACGTAATTTATGCCCAGCCACTTGGAGCGTGGTGGTGGTGGTGATGGGGACTTCCTACACCACGTACCCCTCTTTGGAACACGCGTGGGGGGGGGGATCTCCGATAGCAGCACCTCTCTTCTCTTTGGAGCGCGGAGCGGTGGCAATCATTTTTGCGGAGTGGTATTCATTGAGAGCTATAACTTCGTGTGAGGGCGGGGACCGATGCGGACGGCCTTTGGTGTCCGCCTCGATTCCAGGCGGAACTCGATTTGCGGGGTGGATCCGCGGCCTGCACGTGATGGGGCCGATATTCGCGCACTTGACCGGAACCGAAGGGTCACGGTGCTGTGATGTGCGGGCGGCCTATTACTATTATTAGAGTTCGTTTTCCAAGAGGGGCGCAGGGAATCAGCGGCGTATATTCATAGGAACTGTGGGGTCAAAGGGTAGTTGGCGTGCAGTCCACGGCGGGTGAGACTGCTGATGAACTCCATCCCAGAATTTTGCCTGCGGAAAGGTAGTTCCTGAGTTCTTTGACGTGTGCAAATAAGAGTAGTAGGCATTACTCTTCATGCCAGGTGCTAATGGTTATGGTTATATATATATATATATATATATATATATATATATATATATATATATATATATAAATGAACTTCAATTTATTGAATTAATCTAATAGAAATGTATAAAACAATCAGCGATTGGTAATTTTGAGACATATTTTAAAGATATTACTGACGCGTGTTTGCCTTTAAAAATCGAAATAATAATGTCCAAAATGATTTGTATATTTCGGATACATTGCTTCATTTGCTCGTCGGTGACCCATAGACTCTTCTGAAATTTAGTGACATGGATATAAATGATAAGTGCAAATTGTGGCACTTACAGTTGCATCCGTATGAAAATAATATTTAGTTCACATTTATTGTAAGTGTGGACGACAGATATGTCAGAGAAAAGACAGGATATGAAACTCGCTTCGATGTGCAGGTATTGTGATTAAAAAGGTTTTTGTATGCGTAGAAATTGAAAGTGAGCACTGTTAAGTCTGCTGCATTTGAAGTATTCGTAGCGTGTTTTTGTACTCTTTAAGCACCATACCTTTAATTATCTCACTCGTAGTGTCGTGTGAGTTGAGGATAGCTGTTATTCTCGAGTTCGCTGGAAACTATATTCATCTGAAACTGTTGATTAGATCTTCAGCGGAATTTATTTTGCTCGGAAAAGTGGATAAGTTTTCACAAAGCGCCACTATCAATTGAGGTAAATCATAATTTTAAAAAATAACACAACGTATGCTGTCAAAGCATTCCCAGCAATTTTAACCCTGTGTTTTATAAGATCGTATATGACAAAGACTACCGGCCTCCATATTTATTCCACGAACTACAACATTATTACACGAATGTACCTCGAACAAATACGTCATTGTCACCCAAATTACAAGCGGAATTTTCTCGCGTTCCTAGGAAACTCTTTTTTTTTTTTTACCGTGACCAACTCCAACTACAATTGGAAATGCCGTGACGTTTCAATTAGTGAAAGTACCCGCGCCGGGGCCGTGCATCCACACATGTTTGTTCATTCCACGTCCCATTTTCCGCGCTTCAATTAGAGGCGCTTCCCATTTCTTGCGCGCCGCGCGATAAGAGAGGGTGCGAAGTGGCGTTGGGGCTTCGCCCGCCAGGGAGTGAAGAAAGGAAAAAAAGCTAGCGCCCCGGTTAAATTGGACTGGTAATTAACCTTTCCGCTCCTAGCTCCGAGGCGGAGCGGTGGACGGCGAACGGGGTTTCGTTTGTCGCGCCTGCTCCGCAGCGGGCTTCGTTACCTGACGCGACAGGATTGAGAACCCACGGCAGCTGTGATTTTCAACCGGCTGAACTTGGGTTGATTAGTTGTTTCAGTTTCTATGTACGTGGCCACAAGATCTTGACAGACAGCTTGTATATAAAAAGCATACTATTAATTTATATCTATACTAATAAAAGGGAATTCAACGACATGTAATCGACATCGATTCCACAAAAATGAGTGTGTGAATAGATACGAAATATTTACAGGCTCTTCTTCAGGATTTGACGCAGTGTCCTTGCAAAGCTAGGTAAAGATTAATACAACACAAATGCTGAAAATAAATTATTTAAATAATAAGCTGTAGATGCACCACGGTCGTTATTTTTCGCCTGTCCCTAAGAGACGGGCTCCTGATATATTCCGCCAGAGGCCAGCAGCGGAGCGGTTGAATCACAGACTAAGCATAGGGGGATGGCCGTGTGACAGATCTCCATGAAAGTTGGCCCACTATGTGTTTTCAGGGAGATTTTTATACTGTTCATTTTTTGTAACTCAACTAGAAGGCGCTGCAGAACAAAAAGGCGCTTCGGTTAAATGCAATTCCCAATCATGGGAACCCAGCTTCATTATTGCTGGGCGTTGTCGTGTGACGCGGGTGAGGGCGAGGAGGCCAGGAGGAACCAGCAATGGAGAGAGAAGGGAGGAAAATAGAGGGAAGAGAGAAAGAAGGGGAGGGAAGTAGAGAGAGGAAAAGAGAGAGCGATGTAAAAAGAGAGAGAAAAGAGAAGCGGAAAGAGGGAGGAAAGAAGCATGTAAAAAAACGGAAAAGATAGGGGGAAAAGAGAGAAAGAGGAAAAAAGGAAGAGAGAGAGAGAGAGAGAGGAAAGAGGGGCAAAAAGAGAAAGTAGGGGAAACGAGACAGGGTAAAACGAGAGAGGGAAAAGAGAGAGGAGAAAGAAAGTTAAAAAGAAAAGGGAAAAGGGCGAAAAGAGAGTACGGAGAAAGAGTGAGTAGGGTAAAAGAGAGAGAGATAATGGGAGTGGAAAGAGAAAGCAAAAAAGAAGGGGAAAAGAGAGGAAAGAGAAGGAAAAGGTAGATGGCAAAGAAAGAAAAAAGATAAGGAGAAGGGAGAAAGTGGAAAAAGAGAGGAGGGAAAAGAGAAAGAAGAGGAAACAGAGAAGGGAAAAGAGAAAGAAGAGGAAACAGAGAAGGGAAAAGAGAAAGGGAAAAAGAGAGGTCGGGATAAAAGAGGGAGGGAAAAAGCGAGGAGGAAAGAGAGATGGAAAAAGAGGGAGAGATAATGAGGGAAAAAGAGAATGAAGGAAGAGAGAGCAGGACAACGTCTGCCTGGTTCTGCTAGTACATATATACAGAGTTTGCTTTGAAATTTTGGAGCGACGTTTCGGGAAAATCATTTTTCCCCATCCTCAGGCGAGACAGTGTAACGGAGAAGAAGTTATGACATATCACTGAACATTATAAGAAAAGAATTCAAAGAAAAAAGAAATATTTTACAAAGAAAAACACATTGCACTCGAGGTAGAGTAATATAGAGACTCACCAATTTAAAACAAACAGATCATCAAAATGAAACCGAAGTATGATGAATATTTGCAACAAGGCGTGCAAACGCACGTCTGTCAAGGCAGTTACAACATGCTTAGAACCCAATGTAAATAATCAGCTGACCATTGGGAGGTGTTTCAAGAAAAAAACGCTTCGGCTTCTACGAAGAGGCTTCTAATAACACAGGTTTTTTTCTTGAAACACCTCCCTTTTCGTTGAACTCTTTCTCTGATTCTCTTTCGCCTTCTACTTCGCTCTCTTTGTCTCCCTCCTCTTTTTCCCTTTAGTCCCCATTCTCGTCCCTCCTCTGTCCTACTCTCATTCCCTTCGATCGCTATGTTTCTCTCTGTCTCCGCTGTTCTCTCTTTTTCTCTCTCCCATCTCTCTGTAATCCCCTCTTGGAGTGGCACGAGCTCTGCGCTGCAACATCCATAACGCCAAAGCTGATTAGGATTAACTCGATGAAACGCCGACAGTAAATCTTTCCACCGATATTAATGCAATCAGAACGTGTCAAGCGTTTTTGACCGGATTCCGCGTCATTTCAACGCTCGTCCTTCAGGAGCGGTGAGTAATGATTGTCGCTTGTGTCGCAGCTGCGTATATTGAACTGAATGCGAGAGACAGGACGTTGCGCGAGAATGTACTTTGGGTGGGGGTAACGTTGTTAGCATTCATGCATCAGTTGTCCTTTTTTTGGGTCCGTAACTACGTTTGTGAACCTTTTTCTTTTATGAGTGATGAAGGTTGTATGCACCTGTCACCTCTTATATTCGATATCTTTTTTTTCTGGATTGTACAATATAATTCTTCATTGCAACGGGAATTGAAGGGGACTAAATCATTCAAATGTAAATAAATCAAGCATATATAAACATATTTCGTAATCATCGAATACCGTAACAAACGAGCCTTGAATCAATATCGTGTATTGATAATACACATTGAATAAAGCATAATTACAAAGATACATTGATTTTGAGGTATAAAAGAGAACGTAATAAAAATTATGTATCCTCGTTCTTGTTAATTCAAATTTTCTGACATATAACAATCTGTTGGCTGTTTTTTGTGTGTGCACACATACACACAAAAGCTTCGAAATGATATAATGTGATTAAATGTAATTTCGTGAAATTTGCATCGTGTTTCGTCCAATTATACCAGCCGTCCTTATCTTTTTCACTTAGCGACTTTTCAAAGTGAGAAATTTGCGCATACAGACGTCCGGAAGAGAGCAATTTCTTACGGCAACTAATCGAGTTCATCTCTAAATTGAGTAACGACGCAGAAGTTGGAAGGGGAAAGCGATGTATTGGAGGATTCACAGAATGACCTACTATTACCAGGTGAACCTGGGAAACTGAATGTGAAAACATAGAAAATATACAAGGGAAAACTCAAGAAAAGATCTTGTTTCGAAAAAAAATGCATTTACGTTCACTTATCCGGGAGAAAGATATAGATTGGTATATTAATGTGGCACTTGATAATGTGTTGGGAATACTACAGAGAGTGATGTTCTTTTTGAAATGCCATGTGCAGTAGTTACCCCTGAAATATATTACAACTCAGAGATCCCACCTAGTACGGATTGCTTGTAATGATTACGGAATTCTACTCAGTTAAGACTTTCGTTCGGAGTTAAAATTATTGTGGAGTGTTCTATTAATTTAAAACAATCGTTAGCTTAGAGCTTGTCCCCACTGGCGTTCGTACTTGGGAAACCTCCACAAACAATATATAGGTCCACGCCGGTTCTCGCCATCCAGCGAGGAAGATCACCGCCACCTCCCGATGAAAAACAAAGCACTACACTTACGGGACTAATGACCTAATGAGTTGACGCGCCTGGAATTACTCGGAATTACTTACCAACTAATTCAACTCTGGGACCGGTAGCGGTAGCTCAGTGCATTAACTGATGTCACTGCAGCGCCTCTAACCGGGAGGTCTTAGGTTCGAGTCCTGACGGCGACAGGATTTTCGACACTAGCTTTTCAGCTAGGTCGAATTCAGCTGCTGTCTGGAGGAGAATTCTAGCGGCCGGCTGCTCTGATCGGTAGTTTTCCGTGGTTTCTCCTATCAACACCAGGCGAATGCCGGAGCAGTACCCTACCACGGACCGCGCGCGATCTTTCCTTTCTCTTTCTTGTCCTCTCCTCTCCCCTTACACACACACTTACACTAACATGCACTACACTACCACATATTCCGGGAGACCGGTCGGGAGCTTAGAGCTTGTCCCGGCTGGGGCGGTGCCCCGCTGGTGGGAGAGTCCTGGTTAGGGGGAAACCCCACTAGCCGACGGTAGGTCGGCGCCGGATCTCGCCATCCAGCGGGGTAAGATCACCGCCATCTCCCGAGGAAAAAACATGCACTACACTAACGGGACTAATGACCACAGTAGTTGACGCGCCCGGAAACAAAAAAATCAATCAATCAACTCTGGCAAACGCAATGAGACGAGCTACGAAGAGGATGGATGGATGTTTCAGCGTGCGATAACTTCGCTGCGCAGGCGACTTCTGTAGACACTCTGTCCATCGCTCTGTCGCTTATCGCGAGACGGCGAAGCGACTGCGAGAACCGATGAGCCGCGATATTTCACCGCGTCGCCCAGAATGAACGCTGCCGGCGTCGTAAAGCAGTGGGAATCGCGAATGTGGATGCGGCGAGCGAGGGGAGCGAGTATTGATCACTAATATAAATCATTTCTTAATTACTCCGCGGCACGCACGCTCGCCAATGCGGGGATAATCAATGTCCGTTCTTATTCAAGGAAGCGCTCCCAGACGGATTCTGAAATAGCATCGCAGTCTGCGCGATGATTTTTGGATATCTGTGTTTCATCAGATAAAATCAAATGTATTTGGTTTCAGGTAGGTGCTAATATTCGCATTCTAATGAATACTAATTATGGACAGATGTCGGTATTAATTAGTGTATTTTTCTTCTTATTGCAATTATGCTTTCGATGTTGTTTCCTTTGTTTCTTGTAAATTTTAGATCTTTTCGAACTTCTATACGTAAAGTGGAATGATTTATGGATAGGAACATTGTTACAGTATGTCGTTCCTTGCGTTTTCTAGATTATGTGATGTGGAGCTCGGGCTTTAAGGGAGAGAACATAGCATCAAATGCTCGCAGACTAGACACAATAGAAGCCATCGTACAAACTGGTGGTATCTACAATTAGCTATCACTGCAGCGTGCAGTGTTCTCATGAAAGTGTCGCCAAAATCCTTCAATTTCCGTTTTTCGTAAATTACGATTAATGTTTACGAAATGCGGCGTCAGCGATACTTTTCACACCTTAACATGAAAATGATATCTGTCGCTGAGGCGCACTTCCCCCACTGAGATAACTGTGAGAACATACGTCCACCTTTTCAGGTAGCGTATCTGGAGTAGACAGGATGCAGTAATAATGTAGGAAAAATTGATGATTTTTAAAAATAATTATTTTCATAAAAAATATGAAAAAAAATTGAAGAAAATTGATAGAATAAAAAAATTCAATGAATAATAAAAATATAGTACTAAATATGCAAAAATATCTAACGAAAAAAATTGTAATTGTGTTAGGATTGCGACGATTCGTCAAGATTACAATTTGCAGTGTGGTAAGTAGAAAGACAAAAAATTATGCAATTACATAAAAACCCGGTCTCTACTTATAAGGCAGCATATTCCCAGAGCAGAGAATGATGACCAACCAAAAACGGGAGTAACCCTTGAACTTTTACATACAAATCATCGTCATCACTGGTTGACACGTGTTACGTTAAGTCATTTATAGAAACAAAGCGAACCTTTAGGGTACTCATGTTTATTTAATTTGCGCGAACGTATTTCTTTCCATCTTTGGTGCATGTTCGATGGCTTTTTTCTCTTTGCAAAGCATTAGTGGTCCTTTGTAAAGGAGCAGGGGAAGTGCATCCACAGAATGTTCCGCGGGCCGAGGCGATGAGTGAGTGGGGGGAGGGGGGCAAGTGAGTGAGTGATGCGTATCAGCAGAGGTAATGCAGCACTCCGCCTGCAGCCGCGTCCGCCACCCCTGAGCCCGCGCCGCCTACATCGCCCCCGCCGTTACAACTCCCTTCCGCGCCCCATCGCCTGCGCCCCCTGCCATCGCCACGTGCCCGCTCGCCCGCCACCTCAGCCCCTTGCGCCACCTCTCCCCTCCCCCCTGCCACACCCTTTCCGGCGGCGGTGGTGTTGTAACGGTTAGCGTATCGGGCTGTTATACCCTGCGGGTTCAAACCAGATCGAAGCCGTGGATTTTTAAGGGCGAAAAAATCCTTCGTACGCCTTCCTTCGGAGGGGAAGTAAAGCTGGCTGTCCCATGTTAGTTGATTTACTGCATGTAAAAGATCCTCAAGCCTAAATGAAGCCTCTGAGCAAAATTCAAATTACCTGTTTCGTCGCCCAGGTAATACCTTCTTTCTCCGCCAAGTACGTGAAAGGAGCGTAACAAAATCAGCGTGGTCAGACGGAAGAGCAGGCCTCATGGCCTGAGTCTCGCCTCGTAAAATAAGTCATTCATTCATTCATTCCCCGCCGCGCACCGCTGCCGTTCCATTCTGTCGCCGCCACCGCTGCGGCACCGGCTTAGTTGGCTCCAGGGCACCGGCAGGATCACTCAGGGCTCACTAGCTACGTAGCTAGGTCGAATTCAGCCGTTGCCTGGAGGGGAATTCTAGCGGCCGGCTGCTCTGATTGGTACTTTTCCTATGGTTGCTCCGATCAACGCCAGGCGAATGCCGGAGCAGTACCCTACCAAACGGGCCACGGACCGCGCGCGATCTTTCCTTTCTCTTCCTTGTCTATACTTGCCCGTACTTACACGTGCATTATACTATAACACTTGTCACGAGATTAGAACTTATCCCGGCTGGGACGGTGCCCTCCTTTGTTGGTTGGGGAAAATCCCCACAATCGGTGTAAGTCGCGCCGGATCTCGCCAGCCAGCGTGGACGGTCACCGCCATCTCCGATAAAAATCATGCACTACTGTTACGGTGCTCAGTGCCTTAGCAGTTGCCGTGCTCGGAACCACTGAACAATCCAACCAACAGCCGGACATCGCCCTCCATGCCGCCGCTGCCTTCCCAGCCAACGTGCTCCGCCGCCGCCACCACCATCCCCCCGCCATCACTATCTCCAGACCCATCTGTCGTACCTGTGGCTACCCCCCCTGCCACCATTTCCTCGCCAGCCTCTCACCGCCGTCTCCTTTCTCTCCGTCATACCCGCCGCTGCTACCATCCTCCCCGTCGTCCCCCCGCCTTCTCCATCCTCCCTGCAGGCTCACCGCCGTCTCCACACCTCTCCATAGTACCTGCCGCCGTCGCCGTCGTCGCCGCCGCCGCCGCCGCCGCCGCCGCCGCCGCCGCCGCCGCCGCCGCCGCCGCCGCCGCCGCCGCCGCCACCACCACCGCCGCCGCTAGACCTCTCCGCCGTAGTGCCGCCTCGCCCATTTCCTGCGGTGCCTGGCGGTGCACTCAACGCGCGACCCCGCGCGGGGAGTAGCGCGCCTCGGCGGACGGCCTGATGCGCCGGATGGGACATCTGCGAATTCCCCGGCTGCCGCACTTATTTCTCCTGTCTTGTTGCTACTGCGGAGAGAATGAGAGTAGTGGCGTGCGCACATGCACACATTCACACACACGATTAATTCGACTCGTAGTACTGTGAAATAGTAAGTGCGTGTTGAGCACATAGATCAAAATAACCGAATTGTGCATGATTAAACTGTTTAAGGCATTTCTCATTTCATTCTTCTGAATATTATTTATTTCTTTTCCTTTGTATCTTTCTTTCTTCTTCTTTTCTTCTTCCCTTTGAGAGAACAAATGCCAACTTCATTTCTGTTGTATGTCATATTGTCTCTTCGTGTTTTCTGTATTTTATCTTTTCATTATTCTATCTCTTTTCTGGCGATACCAAAACGATTTTCTTCATTTGTGCCTTAGAATTCTTCCATCTTTTTCAAGGTTTCTTTCTAAACATCTCTCGTGACTTAGTTTGTTTTCTTTTCATTTTAAAATCATTTTTGAAATGAGTGCGTGATGTTCTTCGTTGTTTGTATGTCATTGCTTAATGTGAATTGCTTTAATACAATTAATTGCCTTTTTAAACCTCAACTGAAATAAAAATAGTTTTCCTCATACTCGAACTTGGCCACAGCAGGACTGAAGTGAACAAGTAGTCAGTTGGGTTCTTATTCTTTCATCCTCTTCTCCTTTCATATTTTCAACGTGTTCACTGAGTTTCTTCCTCTTCTTATCTGATCGCGTCCTGTGTATTGTTTTTCACCTCCTTTTCCCTTACGGGCCTTGAATTTACCAGTCTTCTTTAAAACCATACCCTGACATTACCGCCGAGCTCCTCTTATTCACTTAGGTTCTTCCACCTCTAATCTGATCGTGTGCTTCGGATGTATTGCTTATACTGCCTACAATTTCCCTTTGAATGAATACCTTGTATTCCCCGATGTTCTTGCAAACCATCTTTTGATATATGATGGGGATATTTACTTATTTATTTGATCTCGCCCGTTTTCTTAAAAAAGAAGCCGCTGTCGCTCGTAGCCGCGAAGCTTGTCCAATTCAATCTGTTCTGCGAACTGGGCAGAGTGTTCGGCCCGCACCGGAAGCCTCCAAACCCAGTTCAGACGGCTCGCGACTCCTCTCCCCCACCCCCACCCCCGCCACGGCCACCACGAAGACGGATGCGCGCCGCGGGACTACCCCCCTCCTCCTCCCCCTCCCCGTCTCCCACCGCTCGCGTTTTTTGTCGCGCCTCGCCGCTGTCCTCTAGAGTGGTGCGTGTGCGGTCGGCGCGGGGCGGGGCGGGGCGGGGCGGGGCGCTCCCAGCCCTGACACGCCGCTCGGCGGGAATTTGAGAAAGCCTCCCCTTGAGAGGGCGTGTATGGTGACGGTTCATTTGCGAGACGGGGGAAATGAAAATTTGAAAGCGTCACGTGTGAAGGGCGTGAAGGAATTTTCGGTTTTAGCTGTACGTTAGTGAAATGCTTTCGTTGCTTCGCTTTTGTGCGAGTTTTCTTTGTAAGTGTTTACGTTGCGAACGCGTATTTTTTTGTTTCTAGAGTTACTGGCTCGCTGCCTATGGGCCTGAGTTGTGACTTAAGTTCATTAGTTTTAATAGAAGGGCAATAAGACCATTGCACTCTCTAATGTGGTTAGTAGAAACGGATATGCTGACCTTTACAGGTATACTCAGCAAAAACCACTGGTAATGATTACCTGTTTCGTTACATCAATTCTTTGATTACCAACTGAATTCTCGTACTCGGTGCTTATGAGACAGTTGATATGTAACAGCTACGGAATCCAAGTAAAAAAGTTATTCTTTGCATCTAATGAACTGTTGT